>VXBT01007396.1:94153-136045 GCA_013400235.1 Oriolus oriolus | reverse complement strand
AAGAGAAGAGAAGAGAAGAGAAGAGAAGAGAAGAGAAGAGAAGAGAAGAGAAGAGAAGAGAAGAGAAGAGAAGAGAGCTCTCCCCATGAAATAGAAGTGTTTCTATCTTGTTACTTTTTCTTCATTGCTCTTTCCCCATTTTTGTAATCTCATTATAAACAGATAATTTTGTGTGAATAAAGATAATGAAGTATTATATCTATATTTCTTTCAAACTGCAGTGTAAATCTTTCTCCCTGATTCTGTGAAATATTTTGGGAGTTGACTTCTGAGTCATAGTGCATAGCAGAGTCAGGAAAAATTCAGATGGGTTTAATTTTTGCAGGCCTGTTAGTCTCACTTCAGTGCCTGGTAAAGTTATGGAGAATATTATTCTGGGGGGTATTGAAAAACGCCTGAAGGACAACACAGTCATCAGCCAGCACGGCTTCATGAGGGGAAAGTCCTGCTTATCAAACCTAACTTCCTTTTATGACAAAGTATCCCACCTAGTTGATCAAGGGAAGCCAGTTGATGTAATCTTGACTTTCAGCAAAGCTTTTGATACTGTCTCTCATGATATCCTTCTGGACAAAATGTCCAGCCTTCAGCTGCATAAAATCATCATGTGATGGGTGAGCGAGTGGCTCGTGGGTTGGGCACAAAGGGTTGCATTGAATGGGTGCTGCCATCCAGGCACTAGTGGGGTTTTGCAGGCCTCCCTCTTGGACCCAGCTCTCTTCAACATCTTCATTAACAAATTGAATTCAGGACTTGAAGGGATATTAAGCAAGTTTGTAAATGATAAAAAAATTAGGAGGAGCTGCTGACTCCCTTAAAGAGAGGCCCTGCAAAGAGACCTCTACAAATTAGAGGGCTGGGCAGTCGCTAACTGTATGAAGTTTAACAAAGACAAGTGACAGATTCTGCACCTGAAATGGGGAGCCCTGGAGGTAGGATGGGCTGGGGAGGGAGAAGCTGGAGAGCTGCACCACAGAGAGGGACCTGGAGGTTCTGGTCAATGGTGAGTTGAACATGACTCAGCAGTGCCCTGGCAGCCAGGAGGGCCAAGCGTGTCCCGGGGGACATCAGGGACAGCATCACCAGCTGGGCAAGGGAGGGATTATCCCTCACGGCTCTGCACTGGGGTGGCCTCACCTCACTGTGCTGGGGGCAGTTTTGGGCATCATAATACAAGAAAAACATTACACTATTAGAGAGCATTCAGAGGAGGACCACAAGGATGATGAAGGGTCTGGAGGGGAAGCCATGTGAGGAGTGGCTGAAGTCACTTGGTCAGTTCAGCCTGGACAAGAGGAGACTGAGGGGACACCTCACTGCAGTTACAACTTCCTCGTGAGGGGAAGAGGAGAGGCAGACACTGATCTCTTCTCTGTGGTGACAGTGACAGGACTGAGGGAGTGGCCTGAACTTGTGTCAGGGGAGGTTTAGTTTGGATATTAGGAAAAGGTTCTTCACCCAGAGGGTGGCTGGGCACTGGAACAGGCTCCCCAGGGAAGTGGTTACAGCACCAAGCCTGACAGAGCTTAAGAAGCACTTGGACAATGTTTTCAGGCACATGATGTAATTCTTTGGACTGGCTTTTGCAGGAGTTGGACATCACTGATCCTTGTGAGTCCCTTCCCAGCTCAGAATATTCAGAGATTCTGTGATTTTGTAATGCCGGAGCATAACTGGTTTTAACTGTGGAAATGAGAAAGTGGCAGAAATTTTCTTGTTATTCAAAGAATGGCTGCAACAGAAACAAGTAAGTTCCTTCTCTGAGTATGTCAAAATCCTCAAAATAAAAATGGCAAATATAATTTTGCCTTTTTCTGCTTCAGTATCAACCAAGAAACTAGTTGTGAAGCGGTGGCTGCCGTCTCTCAAGGCAGTCTCTCTTACAGATCCATCACCAGGGATCTGGCATCATTCGGTTGTTTTTCATGAAGAGGAGAACCGAGCACTACACCAAGATCCCTCCTTTAAAAGGCATAATCATTTTGTTTGTTTCTTTGGTTTCAAACATGGGTCATGGCCAGGATTTGATCTGATCTGCGCTATAAATGGAGTGTTAGAAGGGGAAAACACATCAAAACCAAAACACATCTGAAACCTCTTTTAAATCTTAGCACCTATGATAATATTTGTGATCTGTGCTGTATAGTATTGGGGATTTGTCTCATGTTCTACATGTTCTTCCAAGAATCCCATGCAGTCACACCTGTAACAATGATGGTGCTGGGAAAAATTAACAATGGCCTGAAGCGTAGTGGGGTCTGCTCGTGCCCAAAAAACTGTGTCTATACAGTCCATAAGTACAGTTAAACTGTAACCTGAGACTGCTCATACCCAGTCAGACGTGAAATGAGACTGTAAGTTCCTGAACCCTTGACAACAATGCCATTCCTATTGATGTTATCACCAGTTAAACTATATTCACTGGGAATTAATTGTCAAAAAAATCCAAGTAGAGGAAAAGCTGCTGTGCATGCAGTTGTTCACTGTAAACAGAGAGAGATTAAGAAATATTTCCTCCACACATGCCATTGAATCTGCACTTGTATAAACTAAATATAAAATGCTTTGACATTTTCGGACTTTTAGTTAAAATGATTCACAGCTAACTAAAGGAGACAATTCTGTTAGCTTTGATATACAGCTGTTCAAATAATTTAGGCATTAGGGAGATGACCTGCAGGACTACTTCCATTTGAGCTTCTCTTTTTTAAAGGGCTCAGTCTGTGTTTTTCTTTTAATTTCTCTAAGAGCTGTAGACCTTGTGTCCTCAGCAGAGAGATGACGAACAATACAAAACCTTTAAGAGGAAACAGACACAGAAATTAGGTTTTTGGGTTTATTTGTTGTTGTGTTTTGGTTTTTTTTTTCCCAAATCCTTCTCTTCCCACTACAGTAAGAGGCAACAACAATATCTTACAGTGGCAGGGTCCAGAGCATGCTAATAGGCTTTACCAGCCCTGACCTGACTCCTGTGAGGCATCCATCCCTGAAATGGTCTCATTTGAGCTCAGGTTTGTGAATTTAATAATTTCCTGATGTGAACCCCTTAGTCCTGTTAGTCCCCTTGTTTAGGAGTGTTGTGTCGTCTCTAGGCCTCTCTCTGTCCCCAGAATTTTTTGTCACTGACTGGGCTTTCTCCTTGTCATTCTGGTGGTTCCTGTGGCCAGCACTGGGTCTGCCTGTTGTGTGAGGCTCCTGTTCCCCCTGGCACCCAGCTGCTGAGGGGACAGTGGTCCTTGCTGTTCCCTGAGGTGCAGTGCATATGTGTCATTTGAACCCCATGCAGTGCTCTGGAAGACAAGGACAATCTTGGTGCCTTTGCTGTTACATTCTGGAAAAAGTTTTCCTTCAGATCGTTGTTTAGTGCATCAGTTTTGTCTTGAGCTGGAAAGGAAGAATGATTTTTCTTAAATAATCAAGGTTTACATGGTAACTTACAATTCAGTGACCTAATTCTCAAGACAGTGAGCAAAAGCTGTTTCTAATAGTGTCAGGGGCAGATGGGGTTCACCACTTCTGCAACTCAACATTCTATAGGGCCTAACATATGGAAAAGTTTCAATAACTCCAGTTTTTCTGATTGCTCTGTAGAATGGTTTGTACCTTTTGGAGGTAACTAAAGCCTAGAGTAATTGAGCTGTGCTCTTAACCAGTTCCTATAACAGAGGCAAGAAACAGATGATTAAGAGGTATGTTCCATGTATGCCAGTCAGGGGAAAAATATTTTTGCTGGAGGTGCAGGACGGATTGACTTTAATCCAATTTCTGCCTTCACAGCAGTGAAAAGGGGGTGGAGTGAATATGTATGTCTCAGAACAGGCTAACCTTGCTTGTGTCAGTCCTGTTGTGTATGAATCTCTGCTAATACTGAAAGAGAATTTGAGGCAGTCACCAGAATACATTGCATCTTAGTGCAGATAAAACTAGGAGATGTATTTAAGCCCTTTGCATTTTTCTGTGGTAGCATGAAAAAGAGATTAATTTATCCACTTGATGCACTTGGTTGATGTGAAATATACTATACTAGTCCAACACAGCTGAGGAAAATATTAGAGGTTTACTTTTTAGCACAGGTTTAAAACCACTAATGGATATTAGTCTCCATTTTGCAAAAGCTATTCTGCACGTGAAAGAAGGAATAGCTCAGGTTTTTGTAGTTCACTGTGAACCACTTGTTCAGAGTGGAATTAGACCTAAAGAAATAGTCTTTTTCTCTGGGCTGTCAGCTGATGTTCAATCTCTGCTAGCAATGTTTGCAAGGAACAATTTTTTGTACATTGTCCTCATCCCCAGTCCGGGTTTTGACTAAGTCTGTGAAACAAATAAAACTAGCAGGGGGAAGCACCTCAAAACAGAATTTCTCTCCATATAAAGGCTCAGTTACATTTCCCTTCTTAGGTAAACTAAGAGATTTATGTGTGAAGGACCCTTAATATGAACACATCCATGTAACATATATACAATGCATTTCAAGCATTTTTCATAGCTTCGTGATTTTTAGTGAGTTATGATTGGTGTGCACATATGGCTGAATACAAGACTAGTTAATGTCAACTTTGATTCTTGCTCATCCCTCACCTCCCCATTTATATTGTGTATCACCCTCTCCTTTATCCATCTGTGCTTAGATTTTATTCTTCCCTCTTTTAAAAATCTTCCTTTGTTTCCAAAACAAGATTAAATAAACTGATATTACCACTTATTTTGAACAATGACACCGCATTATAAGAGAAATTTCTGATAAAAAACTGTTAGGTAAGCACATAATCAGTAGAAAACGCTGTGTGAAATGTAATGTAAGGAGAACATGTAAGTGTTGACCAATTTCCAGAAAATTTACGCTTCTGGTATTTTTTTTTTCTGAGTTTTAAGAAGTATATAGAAGAACATATACTTGATTTGATGAGCTAAAAATGTGCATATAATGAAATAATCTGGAAATATCTGTCATGCACTATTGTTACCAAGGCCACCTTCACTAACAGAGGCTTATCATGTGCTAGTACGTATTGATTAATGACAGGATTAAAAGGGGATGCCTGACAGTATGGCATCCACAGCCACAGACACTTTTCTGTCCTGTGCAAAGGTAAAAACTGAACTAAAATGCTGAACGTGAAAATTCTAAGAGTGATAAAATTCATTATTGCTGTGCCCCTTCTTTGCATGGCAATTGTCTTGAGTGTTAAAATGTTTGACAAACATATTTCTTGTGCAATGCCCTGGAGAGATAGACACCAGGAGCAAGCTCCTCAACAGTCAAGACTCTAATTTTGGGAGAAAAAATAGATTAGGTACCTTATCTGGTCAATAAGTAAACAGAGAGAAAGCTTTTGTTTCATTCTGCCTCTCTGCCTTTTTCTCCTCCTTTCTAGGCTGAAGTCTCAAGATTTTTCTATGTTTAGTCAACCTTTTCCCTTGAAATGGTGCTTTGGGTGTGGGATAGAGATGAACTTCTTTGTATTTATTGACCATTATGGAGAAATAGTCTGACTGGAACTCTGAAATGGTCGACTGAAATTCAAGTTCTTGCCAGTCTATGGATATCCAGATCAGCATTTTCCAGCATACTAAGAGAACAAACTGTTTAGAAAGGTGATAGATTGTATCTTGCTGCTTTCAAATCAAGTGCATGGTTTACTCAAATGATATAGTTCACATAGGCTCTCTGTCAGTGATAGGTAATTAAAATCCTTAGATTATAGCATGCAGACAATCTAATTCTCACCTCTGGCCTTAAAATCAGTTGTCAAGAGTCTTTGCCTTGTGGGTCAGCCTCTGATCTTTACTAGTTTTCAATAGACCATGATTTCAGTTTCACTGTTTTTTTTCTCTCTCTGTGTACATTGTATTGATACTTGCTTTAAACTCTTTTCCTGATTGTGGAATTTATCATTTCACAGAATGGATAGAACTGTTCTTGAGATTTACCACTGCGCTTGGAGTCCTTTTCATATATTGATAACTTGTCTGGCATAATTGTGATGGAAGCTGATTGTTTTTCTGACCTTTTCTTTCTTTTCAGTCTTGTTCAGATGAAATTTTTTTCTTATATTACAGTAATATCAGCAAGCTAGTAAATATCCTTGAGCTTACTGGTTACTAATTAATGCCTTAGCAGACAACTTATTGTTTTTATATTTAAATAGTATTAGCATGTTTTTTTCCCTCCACTTCATTACAGATCATATTTATATAAATACTGGATGGCTTCCTAGTTTTATTTTTCTGTATGTACAGCAATAACAGAAAGATCTGTGTAGATCTTTACATATGGGAATGATCAGATCATATGAAATCAGTTGCAAAGATCGTACTGGAAATCTAAGTGAGATGATTTTTCTAGCAATGGCAATATTTTGCTTATTAGAAATGAACTTCAACTTCACTCTTATTAAAGTGCATTTGACTGTTTGGAAGGACTTCAAGAACTGTAAAGGCATTCATAACTATCATCTGAACTTCAGGTGAAGGCTTGAGGTCTGGTGATAGGCTGGAGAAAAGGCTGCAGCAGGCAGGGCATTGTTGATTATGGGAATATTATGTACTACAGTACACTTCACATATTGTTTGTTCATACTTACAGTTTACTACTAAGTACAGTTAGGGAGACCATAGATAAAAAAGCAGGCCAGAAGAAAATGGCACTTAAGGTCTCTGTATCTTCTTTCCTTTCTCCTACCTATTATGCCCTACAATCAGAATGTAGTAAGGCATTTCTCTAGCAAAAAAGATGTGTTAAAAAAAACCACAAAACACCCAACCAACCTTGTGTAAAATTTCTGTGATCCTTTCTATGTATTTATATCTCAAAGATTTCACTTTCATATAAAATCTCAAGTTAGCTGTCCTCCCACTCTGCTAGGGAGTGAAGTGTGTCAAGCAAAGCATCTCCAAGCCCCAGAAGAAAATGCTATCTTTGTAAGCTTCTCTGCAAGATATCCTCCTGATAGGATAGTTCCCTTTCATCCTCTCACTCAGTCTGCAGCAGTTTTCCCACCCAGTCTGCCCCTTTTCATGTTTTATTTTCTCAAGACTTTCCCATTTTCATCCTTAACCTATGAGCACTTTTTCCAGATGTGTGGCAAACACTGCCTTTTCAGAACACAGTTTTGAAAACAAAAACATTCCAAGGGGTAATTTATCTCAGAACATTGATGTCTTTGTGTGAGTAGATACCAGATGAGTTCAGAAGCTTGAGGGAGGCTGCTCCTTTCAACCTTCCTGGTAATATGAGTCAAAACTCTATGTACTCAGCATGAAGAGGAAACCTGCTTCCTCTAGCACCGGATGGGGCAGAAAAATATCTGCAGCTGAGCTGATATTAGTCCTTATGGTGGTTTAGTTGTTTATTTTGAGATTTTGCTATTTCATGATTTGGTAGAGTCATTCTGTAATTATTACAAGGTGTGTAATGCTTTGAATTGCTCTTAGCAAAATACTTGAAGCTAATTTCAGTGACAGATTACAAATTTGAAGAGAGAACTGGGTCCTTTGATTTGATCTGTCTTCTCTGATGGGGAGACATGACCCCTATAAATAAAGTAGTACCTATTGAGGCTGCTGGAGATGGTGGAGCTTTAATAAACTACTATTTTATCTACTCTACAGTGAAAGAGGCTGGGAAGATTAAGGCATTAAAAGGAATGTATGAGCTATACCTAGACAGTAGCATGAAGTGTGTCCCTGAGAAAGTACCAAAACGCCAGTAAGATGAGACCAGAGATGTCTTGGGACAAACGCTACTAATAAAAACACTTGTGTGTTGGGAATTTCTCCTGAAAATCTGACATTCTGGAGAATGTGTAGTCTTCCAATTAAATTAATGAATCCTAAATTATTGACTGTTTTGCTGTATGTGGAGCTACTTTTTAAGGCATTTTAGTTAATTTTGATTTGAGTCTGTTGACTTCCCCTGAAAGCTAATCTAAGAACCTGTTTTATTCAAGCAGCTCAAATATTTTCAGATTATTTCTTAAAACTTTATGGACAGAGCCTGAAATATCTATTGGCTGTGTTAACACACATCCAGGAAATATCTAATGGCTCAAACCAAGACCAGTGCAGCTGCTGTAAAAAAAAAAATGTTCATAATCTTAAACGTCTTGGAAAGATACATGCTGTAGTAATGGATCATGACAGCTAAAAACAAAGTCCTTTCCGGTCTTTGTCACTACTCAGGCGTAACAGTACTTGAATATGGTCAAGAATCGCTTGTGAGTGATTTAGTTCACAACTGACACAAATACTGACTGAATACACTCTTTCTACTTGTGATCCATCCTAGCAGAGATATAGTTAAAAAGCAAATGTAGAGAACGTTTCCTTTCAAGCAGGCTTTTCTAAATGCATATGAAAAATGTAGGTTTTAAAAATAACAGGACAAACATATTAAGTTGCACATGTATCTTCACAGTTTTTGATCCCAAACTTAATATTTTGACAAAATGGAATTGACTTTCCCTGCCCATTCATTCCTTGTTCACACCTCTGACACTGACAGTAAATTGCAGCCTAGTGCAGGTAGATGAATAGGATGAAATCTAAGCAAAATGCAGTGTATTCCTACAAATTGTCAGCTATTCATGAGAGAGTAATTATCTTTAGTCTTAATCATCTTGGATCCAGAAAGAATCATTAATTGCTTTCATCACATTGTTTTTTGTTATGCACATACTTGTATGGTACTTGTTCATTTTAATTTAATTTGTGTAATCTAAAAGGTTTTTCTTCACAGATGCATAAGAAACAGAGTGAAACTTTTTCTTTGATTATACACTTACATTTATGTTGTTGCATGTCCTTAGGATTTTTAGTTTGAACACGAGGCCTACCTTTTATCCTCAGAGGTTTTGGGGTGACTGTTAATACTGCTCATGAATTAAATACAGGAGATGCTTCAACACTGACAGTATGTGTGAGTGACATTTGATTAGATAGATTGATTAGGTTAAACTACTCAAGTTTGTCTTGTCAATTGTAAATTTTTTTCATTCCCTCTCCACAGAGGAGAGACAGATTTATGTACTGTATACCATCAGATCAATATGCATTAAAGACAGTCAGTTAAAGAAAAAAAGTAAGAAGGAATTTGTATAATTGGCTCACTAAGGACTACAAATGAAATTATGGCAGGTTGAGGTTTCAGTGGTGCAAATTATCCACCATGTCTTATGGATTGTGAAGCATAAATGGAAAGATAATCTAATTCCATTACAGGATCACTTGCAGAATTTAAAATTCTTTTCCAGAATGACTTTTCTGGCATCTCTTTAAGAGTAGTTCAATAGTGCTTTTTCTTTAAAAGATCCACCAATGGAGTTACTTTGGAAAAAGGTTTCACTTAAGGATGTTTTTATTTCTAGTCATGTATGTCATGTCTTGTCTGAGTAATTAAAACTGGCTTTTTTCCCCTTTTACTCAGTTAGGCTATTTACTGTCTTATAAAGGACTAAAGTGTGACTTGTCAGTTTAATATTCTTTAAAAAGTGTTTCTTGAATGAGATACACATTTTATCAGTGTTTTCTCATCCTAAAAGAAATCCATTGTGACTGCCTGGGATTCCCTCAAGGTTGACAGAAAGGCAAGCATTCACCCTTATTTTAGCTACATTTATGAGAAATGTGGTTAATCAGGGATAAAAAGGATCAGTTTTTGGAAGAATTGGTAGGAATGTGCTATAATGTCACACAGATTAACCTGTGGGTTGGTAGATTTCCCCTGGATTTCCTCTTCAGATGAGTTGTCACCTGTGAGGTAGATAGGATGCTGCTTTGCCAAAAGAGCTTATTAGAGTCTTATAGTTTATAGATTTTTATGGTTTAATAGTTTGCAGCCAGTAGGGCACCTCCTTTCTTGTTGCATTCCTGAGCTGAAAAGCAGAGTGATGTGATTATGAACCAGTGACCAGGCAGGGCCATGTGAGCATTGTTTCTAACAGGTTTTGCTGAACAGTTCCTTTCCTTACATACCATCTTTCCGTATGAAAACTGCAGAGCTGATTATGACACTTCTGCACTAAAACATAAACCCAGCTAATGTAGTTGTGGTTTCTTTGGGATCCTGGACTAATAGACTGTATGTTGCTCCAGTTTGGCCTTGATGCTTTCAGTGTCTTTGCTTACTCTAATTTCATTCATTGCAAGCAAGGTTGAACTTGTTTGCTAGTGGAATAGGGTATCTCTGGAGTTTTCAGCAGGCAGTCTGTTTTCTGAGAAAGGAGTCAGCAGAATTGCCTTCTCCAGATCCCAGGATGGCTGATATTGGATCAACCTGAAGATCAGCATTAGTAAAGCAGAGTTCGTGCATGTGCAGCAAGCACCCTGTCAAAACTGATTGGATCATTTTTACTTTCCCGATGTTACAAACCCACAAGCTATAGGGAATGTTCCATTGCTATAAAAATTCATTCTTTACTACCCTACCATTAAACTGTGTCCTCTAAGGCATGAAATATTTTATCTAACTATTATGCCAATTTAATTTTAAATTGACTTCGGAATTAAAGATGATGTGCTTTCTTTTGCTGTACTAATGAATGTATTTTCACAGTAAGGATGATTGATTTTAAACCTTGTCTGCTACATTAACCTGTGACAGCACATAACATTAATCCTAAACTTCTTCAATACCTGATTTTGCAATTGAAAACTAAAAATGTTTGTCTTGCAGGAAAATATTTTTGGTCAGTTAATAAATATTTCAGATGTTAAGCCAAAACTCCATCTGGAAGTATCTGAGAATTAATGTCTGTGATTTTTTTAAAAGATTTTTTGGCATTTTTTTGGCAAGAACAGAAGTGATAATAGAATTGGGAGTGCCATAGCCAGATTGCACCTGGGGGAGGGGAGGAGTGATTTGGTTTCTATGTTGCTGCTGCTGTGAATGCTGACATCCCTGAAATCTCAGGAGGTTGTTTTGAGTTTGAGGGCTACAATTAAGATTAAAATCTAGTTCATCAACACAATGTAGTTCTAAAGGCAGTCTCTAAGACAGAACAGACCCAAGGGATGTTTCATCCGAGTTGTGCTTTTATGACAAGGGAGGTAGAGAAAAACTATCTGGGCAATGAACAATTCTGTATCAACTGACACTGTTTATTGCTCCTGAAAGTGGCTTAAAGTAAAGGCAGGGGGATGTCACTGTCACATGATACTTGCTCTGACCAAGGAGCAGACACTTTGGGTGTCAGATATGATATCCATAGTGATCAAGACTGGATCCCTGTTAAGAAACTGGGACTCAGATTAGCATTTTCTCTATTCAGTCTGGTTGGACAAGCCATATATATCGTGGGTTCCTTAATACTTTCTTAGTCTTTTATTTATCAATAAATCAAGTAATTCTTACTTGTGAGTCTTGAGATAAGTAATGGATTTAATTTTAGGAATTGTAAGTAAAACAGCAATTTCCAGTTTTCTTCTAGAAAATACTTGGGTTTAGAGAGTAAGCTTTCTCTGATAGTGTCTGAAACTTTTTTTAACTGTTTTACATGGAAAAATGTAGGTAAAAACAGTCAGCTGCTAAATATAAGATCTGAAAACCTTTGGGCATGTGCAAGATCAGCAGAAAAAGTAAATAACATAGACCACAAACTGAGTCAAAATCACACATGGTGTTGCCAAAAAGCAAGCATCCAATCAGACATATGAACAAAGCTGGAGTTTGGAAGGTGCAAGGGTAAACTTCAGGGATTAGGCTTTCAGCCATTAGTACCTTTGAGCTCATTGCTTAAGTGATTGCTAGCCCAGTTGATGAGAGCCAAGGAAACAGTTCAGGACATTGCCTACAAAACTGGAATAAGAAGGAGGGTGTAATCTGTTATTTGTTTACATGGTGGGTGAAGCAAGAAGTAATGCATTTGAACCGCACAAAGAAATTCCTCCTCAGGTCTCTGTTGGCCCCTTTTGTCCATGATGGTATAGTACTATAAATACTCTAAACTATATCAAATACAGATGCAAATTAAATCTTCTTTTAGATAAATGTGAGAAAACAAGGGGGCTAACTAAAAAAAGACAAACAAACAACCCAAACAAAAACCAAAACAACAAAAAAAAGCCTCCAAACCGCAACAACAAACAACCCATCCAAACATAACACAGGACACTAAAACAGCAACAAGAAAACCTCCTGGGGTATTGAAACTTTGTGGTTTGGGAGCTTTGAAAGACAATATTTTGAGTAGTGAGGTGAGTATATTTGTGGGAGAAATCAGAGGACTCAAACAGATTCAGAGAAGCAGAAATTCAGGACTGTTCAGAAATGACTTCACAGGAAGAGGATGAAGGCTTCTAAGTCAATATCCAGCTCAGAGACTTTGAGAAATGATGAAGCTTTTGTTGATTTTCTGTGTTATGTTCTTTATGCTTTAGGATTTTAGCTTTTATATTTTCATATCATTTAATGCTTTAGTGTGTAAGTCTAAGACTCCATATAGCCTTTTAGCTGCTGTTCTCCCATTCTGGTCAGACAAAACAAATCACCTCTAGGCCTGAACTTCAAGGACATCTTACTTTCTCGGGCCCCAAAGTATGTAAACAAAGTGGATTAAGGGTGAGCAGACTGGGGGTAAGTGGCTTCATTACCTGAAGCTGTAATTGGAGAATTAACCCCCAATATGCAAATGGACCAAACCTGTAAAGGTATGAAGAACTTGTGACCGGTTGTCCATTTTGGGTGTAGCCCTTAGAGCATTTGACTGCCCAAAGTGTACCTGAAGGCCTTTCAATAAATATGCCTGCTTTTATTCTCTTAATTTTGTCTAACCTTTGTTTTTAGGTAGCTCCATCAAGGCATCATTCTCAGGAGAATTTCCCTCCTTCATTTAATAAGAGAAATCTACAGTACTTTGGTGCCTTGTTACTTTGGTACAATCCTTCTTATTTTATAAATTAAATAATAAAATACACAAAGTATTCTTTATTTATAATCACTCTTCTCAATAAGGAGTATAGCTTGATTATTAAAATATCCAGTAATTATTTTAGTCCTGACTTAGAGCTGGAAGAAACTTCCCAATGCAAAGCATTTCTGGGCTTGTGTTTTACTTGCGGTTTTTAATGACATACCACTATTAAATAAGTATAGCACAGAACTACTGAGTGTACTCAGTATTTTGTTATCAAGCAGACATTTAGAAATGTTATCTAGAGACCTTTACTATGCATAAATATCATGTGCTTGAGGCATTTGATATGAATTTTTGGTCACTAAGATACTTGGAGAAAAAGATTTTTCTCTTGAATTAGAAAAAATTTTATAAATTGCATATAATAAATAAATATGTGACAAACATATCTGACTCCCATTCAAAGAAAAGCCTCATTCACATTGCAGCTAATGCTTCGAATGTCCCCCAAGATCAAGTCCTGAATTTTTATTTTTGCAATGTACCAGTGATCAGACTGATGCTCAGTTAAAGTTTTTGCTCCTTTGTCCTCTTTCTGCTTCAGGGTTATGTCTAAATCATAGCATAGATAATGTAGTCTACTGCATAGATTATATTAGATATGTTATATTGGTTTACTTCTGTGTTTGAGAATAGTCAAATTCCATGCTTCAAGATATAACTTGATCACTTTTTATCACGGAACAGTCTTTGTAGCCTAGCTTCCTGGAAAGCATTTTGCACGTGTCTTTTGATTTCATCTATCTTGTAAACTTAATTCAGAAGAATAATGGATTAGAAAGCCTGTGTTTGTAAACTTAACTCAGTATAAAAAAATACAATCCTCAGCAGATGAATGACTGGTCAGTGGCAGTCGGACACAGGCAGACTGGGCCATCCGTGTTATTTGGGAGGTTCTTAAAGAGATAAGGGAATCTGTGCAATTAAAGTAGGGAGAAGTCTAAGAGTGTTATTTTCAGCTGAAATATATTCAGTTCATTTCACGGGGCAAATAAACACACTAACAAAAAATGTAGCGTTTTTGATAAAAGAAACCCCGCTTCTAATCCTTAAAAAAGATACAGTTAATATTGACAGTGGGGTGTTTCCTACTTGGAATTCCTAAGTAAGAGCAGCAGGATGACATTCAGGCTATGGGCTGAGGCGCTGTATGTGAGAAAATGACAAATGGTGAAGTTGTCAGTGTAGGATATAGCATTTGTTGGTAAGAGTATGTCACCCATGCTTAGATTTATAACATCCTTTTTACGATGACTATAAAGTAATTTGGATTGTGAAACTAACTTACTTTTTTATGTAGTATTTAATTTATTTTTGTACAAAATTAGCACTAAATTGGAAAGTCCATGAAAGATCCTGTAAAACTGAATTATTTATTGACAAGCCCTGTAGTTTTATATCTGTAAGTATCTGTAAAAGTTGATTTTTATGTTAACAAATACATAATCCATTTCAAGAATGTACCCTAGTAATGATTTGGGACACTGAATTCCACAGTTTATTTATATATTGTACTCATGCTGATGTCTGTTGTAGAGACTTTGTTATATTTTTGCTGTTTTAAATTTTCTCAAAAATGACTTTGTGAAACAAATACTTTGTTGATACAGGATCAAGGAGGAAAAAAATAAAGTGGAAGAGATCATAAGCAATTACAAAAAGTTGCAGCACCAGCCTTAACATCTTATCTCAGTTCAGTTTCTATATATTCTGCTTCTTGTCGTTGAAACTAAGAAGAGATTTCTCTTAAGGCTTGGACAATGCCTAAAATATCCTCTTATAAGACTGAGTACTGAAGAGAAGTTTTGAAGCCTAGAGGAAGACAGATCTATCTTCATAAATATTGCAGGGAGAAACGGCTATCTCCTAATCATGTGAGAAATCCTATTTAGATTATTTTCCATAGATGTTGTTAGTTCTATCTTATTTAAAAATAGTCTTGCACAGATGCTTATCCAGAGAAGCTCCAATGGCCTCATATGACTCTGATGCTGCAGCTGAGCTTGTTTGGCAAAGGAATTGTTCCAGCTAGTTAATTCCTACCAATTGGTAGGTTTTTGTCATCAGATGATGCTCCTGATGTCCCTTGACAAATGTTACTGTACAGCCACCCTATTCCTTACAGGTGACCAAATGAGCTGGGACTTCTTCCTTAAGTGTGGGGTTGTGTTTAGTGGTACAAATTTGGACTTCACATTTTGATGCCTCCTGGAGGAATAGCTTAACTAGACTTCTGTTTCATTGCTCAGGAAATTCCCCCCGAAGTCTCTGTGGACTTGCCAAATGAGCCAGTCTCAGCTGGTACCGATGAATGGGGTCTCCCCACCTCTGCTTTCAGTGAGCACCATGTTGCTGCCCAGACACACGTGGATGGGAAACAATCACTTGCTACTGTTGATGCAACAGAGGTGCAAATCATACAACCAGTGTTTGTTTTGTGTATGCCCTGTGTGCTCAGTAGGAGGAATTGGGAGAGCCTGACTCATGTTTTGCCAGCAATCGGAATATCTTCCCTATATCAGAAACAAGGTAATTTCAGTGTGTAGAGGTCTGATCATGTCTTCCCCACTGATTGCAAAACTAGATTTTCTATTTTTTCTGGCCTTATTATATGGCTCTGAACCAAGTGCTAGCAAAGGGCTACACTATTCTCTGTCCATTGCATGAAAAAACTAGATAATTCAGGTCCTAAATTGTAAAGTTATGGTTATCTCAATAACTCTGAGTGGAGACTACATTCATTACACCATAATATTGTCATCCTTTCCAGATATTCCTTCCTAAAGTCTCCTAAATATAAGAGCATCTTTTCTTTCAGCCCCCTTGAAAGACTGATTTTTCATCTGCTGCTCTTGTTGATATTTTTCTTCAATTGCTATAAGAATCTCAGCCCTAGGGTTAATATTGTGAAGTATTATAATATATCAATAGATACTTGAAGTTAATAGCTACCTGTTAGTCATGAAACTGTGATCACAGTAACTTGTATTTAATTAGAACATACGTAAAACCAAAAAAAAGTATGTCACTGCAGTGCCCCCCCCAGACAAAAACAACAAAGAAAACCCTATACCTTATTACTATTTTCAGTGTGTATCTTTAAGTTCCAGTTAGTAACTTTCTTTTGCTTGTCAGTGATTAGTCATTTAGTACTTTTTTGCAAGGTCCTTAAACACATATAATTTAACAAGGAAAAGAGAAGGACCTCTCTATGCATCCCCTCATTAATTTTTCTTCAGCCTCCTCTGTGTGTATTTCTCAAAGTATTTTATAAATAGTAGATCTTGTTGTAGTTTAAAATCAGTCTTAGTAATTCCATTATTGGGGGGAAAATATTCAGTCTAACTTCCCTTGACGGTTCTACTTACTTTGTCTAGGATTTCATTACATCTTTTAGTGGCAGTATGATCATTTGAGAAGTGTATCCACATCATTTACTTGTCTAGACAGCTGTGTGGAAAGCAGAAGAATCATACCATAAGAAACTGAGTCATGTACAGAGCTGGAGAAGATTAGAACTGTGCTTATGAATGTTGCTGTAATATAAATAACGCTTAGTAAGTCTTCCAAAATCTGCAACCTTGCAAAAAAAGTAGCAGGGTTTTTTTTGGTAATTTTCCACTTAATGAGCCGTTTCTGTGTCTCTTAAAGGTCTTTTTAATAGGTTAAAAAAATTCTCAAGCTTTGTTTCTTTAAGCAGCTGTTCTGCCTGTTTCCAATCCCAATCAGGTACCATGTACTGAAGATATCATTCACTTTCTTAGCTGTTTTTTTTGTTCACTGGACTTCTTTTGACATGAGCAAGAAGTTAGAAAAAACCCTTCTCATTATTATTAAGCAGTTGAAAAGCACCTATTATATTACAGAAAATTTCTGGAGCTAAAATTATTTTGGGAAACATGCAAAAGTGTTTATGATTCAGGTAGCTGTCTGTTTCCTTCAAAGGCATTAAAAACCCAGACTGATTAACTAGTAGGTGTTGCTTAGTCACAAAATCCTACGTGTAGTAATCATAGCTCTAGACTATTATTCCACTTGTATTTTCATTAGTGCTATAAACTCCCCTGCACAGCAGGATTTAGAGGCAAACTACATCTTGTGGGGAAATTTCAAAATAAATGTATTCTTTTCACTGATGTGTCAAAGTTGAAGAGTTTATAATACCATGATGATCCTTAAAAATATACTGTGAAAAAATCCAAAAAGAGAATGAGGATTTTTTAGCATCTGGAGCTCAGATCTCAGTTAAAATTGGGCACCATATATGACTTTTGTCCCTTTCTCTCAACAAATTCTGTGAGATTTGACCCCAAAGTAGTCAAGGTGAAAATTAAATTTCCTGGTGGAATTAGCATGAAAAATTTTGTTTTGTCTTTCTGGAAGAGTAATGATTCAAAAAGTATTATTTTCTACTATAATATTTGAATTTTTTTTGTATACAATTAGCAACCAGTTTCTGTGATCATGTGTGTCATATACAGAGATGCTCAGGCCCAAACAAGGATTTCTGTCTCCCAGAATATATCTGAGACATGTCAAAGAACAATTATGAATTTTATGGGTTCCCAAGCCTGAGTAGATCCATAGAGGTTTATGGCCTAATGTATTTCTGACAAGAAATATAGTATTTTATATATATTTCAAAATTATCTTATTTTAAGTCAATATTCAAACTCTAGTTATGAAATTCAACATGCCTTAAACACTGGTATTATCTTACAAGTTTGAGTCATTGCATTAGAATTCATTTTACAGATTGGGTAACAAGGGCAAAAGTGTCAGATATGCGATTTCCTAAAAGGCTGAGTCTAAACCCTCTTTAAAATAGGTTTGATTTTCACCTTGTCATGATCTTGATCGGCATGCTCAATAATTTTAAAAGTTGTTCCGATTTACGGAAAAAAGGTCTATCACCCAGACGATAGACGTTTTCTCGAGAAGGAAACAAAACAATGAACATTTTCTTTCCTGCTGGGCTTTCTTGAACTTCACTTTATTTTGTTTTGTGTATGAGCAATCAAAAAAACTAAATGGGTCTTGGCTCTCAAAAAGTGAGATAGAATCAATGCCATAAAATATTGTTGCCTGTTACTCACAGTCCTAAGCTTTAGGTAGCATATGCTTGATTGAATTAAAGAAACTAAAATGGTGGAAAGCACAAGTAAATCCAAAAAGCTGTGGAATTGTGAAACAGTCCTAGTTCAACAAATGTTAGAAAAATGGAACTGTAATGGACATAGCAAATGTTAAACCACAACCATTTTGAAGATATCTAAAGCTCTGAAGTTAAAAAGGAGTCAAACATAAATTAACCAGGAAAACACAATGCTGAGTTGCTAATTGCTCCACTAACATGGTGATGTGCAGCTCTTGGGAAGATTTAGGAGTTTGACCAGAATGGGGACAAAGACTAATACTGGGCCACAAAAAGCCTATGGGATTCCTAACAGGACATGAGATATTTTGCTTGCAAATTGCTGGATGAAATTCAGTCTGTGTCCTTTATAACTGGCTGTCATATCATGCAGTGGTAGCTATGTAACTACTGTGTAGGATATTAATTGCGGCCTTTCAATTAAATACACTCCCAGTGAGTGGACAAGGGTAACAACTTGTAGGCTTTTTTAGATCCTGCAGCTTAGGATAATAATAATAAATGGGACCTCCTGGCTCATTAAACCCAATTTCATACTTCTGTAGACCATTTGTATTTTAATACTTATTTTTTAAGCAAATGAAATTCCATGTTAAATCTACTATTTTTTTTGGGTCCTCAACTAAAAAATCACTATTACTGAAGACCAGTTTGACACGGAGATCATGATGCAGGGGTTTTTTGTCCCTGAGATTAACTCAGGTAGTTAGAGCATGGTGCTAATAACACCCAAGTTGTGGGTTATATCCCTGCATGGGCAATTCACTTAAGAGTTGGACTCAATGGTCCTTGTGGGTCCCTTCCAACTCAGAATATTCTGTGATCATTTAGTCACATAAAAAATTTGTTCTGTTCATAAACCACTGCTTTCTCTACCAGCTAAAATTTTTATTTGAATAACCCTTAAACCTCCATAACATTTAACTTGTTGGCTCTACTTATATATGTCAAAAAATATTTTCCTCAAAACTCTTTTATTTTGGTGTCCTGTCAAATTCTTTTATTTTTCTGTATTTTTCATTCTTTCAATCATCTCAGACTTTTAGTTAGTCTTTCTGAAAACTGGTGATCACAATCTTGTGTTTTAGATGAGATATTAGTGCTTTATGTTTATTTATTGAAAATATTTGATACTAAAATTATTATTTTTAAGCACAACTTAGACATGGCTTGAGGTCAGTCTCTAATTCACTGTTTTTGTTTGTTTGTTTAAAGTTTCTTATACATTGTGATTTCAATTCTAATGTTCAGTTTTATTGCAGACAGTCTTGAGAAAACCTAGTACTGAATATTGGAAGTATATGCCAAAGTGACAACCTTTTTGACAGGGAATGTTTTATTACTCTGGTTTGGGGATTGTTGATCCTTCTTTCATTCATGGAATCCTGTGGCTGACTTCATTATAAACTCATCCATAAAGCTATTTCAGTATCTTAACTGATCTAAGATGAATTCAGACATCATTATATATAGTGAAGCATATATATAACCATGTAAGTGAATTTATATGCATATATATATTGTATCTATAGTTGTTTTTCATCTACATTCTCACCTATAAGCTCCCTTTCGTCATTTTATGGCTTTAGATTATGTATTGGGTAATAAGCTTTGCATGTAACTGTACCTTTCAGTCTACTGCACATTTTTAAGAGTAGTCTTATAAGTTATTTGACTGGTTTTCACAGTACGTTTTGACTGATGAACTAGAAGAATACAAAGCCAGCTTTGTGACATAATAAAATAATTAATAATGTATTTCAGACGTAAATATACATAGGCATAATAAAGCTATGTTAATTGATATGATGATTTATCTTTCTGGACATGATTAAGACTATGTTACCCTAACCTATTAAAAACTTTTCTCACTGAATTAGAAATTAAACTTGAATCCTATTTGGTGAAGAGAATGCCAAAACATATGCAGTGATAAATAATGTAATGCTTATAATAAAAGCATAGGTCAGTGATACAGTCTTGATCTACTGGTGACTTATACACTGAAAAAACATTATACAGTTATCAAATGTAAGATGCTTCTTACAGGAATGAAAGAACCAGATTATGTTTTCAGAATTCAGAATCTTTTATGGAAAAAAAAATACTCAAGTCTGTGCAGAGTGGAAAATTCTTATACTGCATTAAAATTTCCTATAACTTACAGGACATCTGTGTGATATCTTCCTTGAATACCTGGGGATAAACCAAAAGAATGTATTGGAAAAAACTGACAAGGATGGCAAAACAGTGACCTTGAATCTTCATCTCCTCAAAGATGGTCTGGATAATTAATAAAAGAATTACATTATTGTATATATAATAAGAATATATTAATAAGAATAATTTCTTATTCTCCACCTTCTGTATGGAAAGCTTTTTGCCAAAGCTAACGGAATAGATCAGAAATCAGTGATTTGCTAAGTTTCAACCAGAAGACTGAAAATGGAAATTGCAGACTCCTGCATACTGGCATGGACTGAGACAGGATCTACACCGAGCTTGCTGTCATTTTGTCATTAAGAATGCAGAAAATAACAAAACTCAATCAAACCTATTGAGTTTTGCACTTATGGTAATACATGGCAAAAAAAAATTATTACAGGACCTATATAAAAAATCATATATACATATAATAAGAGTATTGCTTAGTGTAGCAGAAACAAAAGAAACTACAATTCCAAAATAGTATTGCTTTTTAGTTAGTGAAAAAATAATGAAGTCCATTTAAGAAAGGTATTAGGCATGTGTATGTGCAACAGTACCTTGGCAGGTAAAAGGAAACCCTCTGTGTTCCTGGAAATTCAGTTAAATGATGATTAAACCACGAGATCTCATCCCCCAAAAACAGAGGGAACGGACTGATCATTTCAAGAATGTGGAAAAGCAAGCTGGAAGGTGGCACCTTGCCAGAGACTGTAAAAGAATTTCTTGTAACCAATCAGCTGAACATGTGCTTAAGGCCAGAAAGGCAAAGAAAATCTGATGCTCAAAGTCTTACAGAGAAAAAAATTGATTAATTTTTGATAGGAAAGAAAACAGGCAGCTTGCTAATCACTATAGTGAGCACGGAGTTGAGGCTCAGATTTTTCTTCTTTTTTAGATCTCTATGGCTACTCTATTCAAAACAAAAGATTCAATTTAATTTCATAAATAACCTCTCACTGACTAGTCAAGTGTTTGATATATCTGAAAATAATTTACTTATCTGAAGTGAAATATGAACTTTGTACCTCAATATCAGATTGCTCTTTGTAGCTGACGGGGCCTCTTTCAGGACTCACATTATGTAGTCATTTACGCTGTGAGAAGCAGCACACTAAAACGATGGCTCGCTTTACATCCATATCACAATCAACATTTGTATGGATGACTGCTTAGAATTCAAGGGAAGTAAGAACTGGGGCACGAACCAGCCTTTTTGTTCTGCTCATCTGAATAAGTTTATCCCCTCAAGGCTACAGAAATGTTGAAGACGTTAAGTGTTCACTCAGAACAGAAGTTCTGTAGGCTGCATGGGGGCAGAAACTACCAAGGAATGTTTCGTATCAAATTTACACCCAACAGAGTGAGGATGAGTAATTGTTAGGTGAGAAGTTGCTATAGCTTTTTGTTAGCAGTTCTGAGTTCAGCAACAAGATATTATCTAAGACCCAATGGAGATCTGACTAGGTGACTCAGAAAATTAGTAATGGCTTATACAATCATTTCTAGGTCAACAGTTTGTATATATTGAACTTTATTCTGGTAAATCATCCCTAGCTGATGACTCTTCTGTGGTCTCTGAATTGTTACTCTATATTTGTTTTAGTGAATGGACTACTTAAAATAACTTCCATGGCAGGCCGTTGGCATAGCTGCTCATTACTGCAGTAGAAACAGAGACCTGACTGGAATGGAGGATAGAACTGATCTATCAGCCCTAGAAGCAGCTCTTTCAAAGCAGAAATGTCAGGCTGCAGTGTAATATGCAAAAGGTAGAACAGAGAAATTTAAAATCATCTGAAACGACTGAACTGCCTTTTCTGATATTCCCTATGAAAAACTTAAATTCACCAAGTTTCCCCTGAACTGACCTTGGTACCTTGTGTAAGTGACAGCCCTAAAGACACTGAGATCCATAATCACCCTTGTAAGATGCCTTCTCCTTTCAGCTGGCTACTGAAGAGTGAGGGCTTTTTATGGTGAGTGCATTATTAAAATGCTTGAACCAGGATGGGAAAAATTCTGGTCTGAATCTGAAGAATCACATTGCTTCCTTTAGTTACTTATCTCCAAATTTCTTTCAGTGCTTTTTCACTTTCTCTCCAAGAATTGTGTACCTCATTTCTAATTGGAATTTTCTTGTCTGCAGCTTGCAATCCTTAGTTAAGATTGTGTTTTCCTAAGAGATTGGATAAGCCTTTATTGTCAAGCATTGCCTGTCTGTGAAAGTTACTGTATATCATAGGTCCAGCTATCAGGGCCACCCACTTCTACTTACACATTATATATGGACTAGACATCTTAGAAATGTATTTCTGCTTTTTTATTTACACTTAGAATTGCCATGTAAAGGCCTAAATTAAAAGAATCAGATAAGACATTTATGTTACGTTTAGATTACCTCTAGATGCATTTTCTGCCCACAAAACAGGCTCAGTCCAATGTTTTCTGAAGACTAAGGGCTTTTTTTCATAACATATTAATTATACATATGTTAAATCAGGTTTTGACATGACTGCAGGAAATCATGGTTTCTACTCCCTTTACAGTAGTTTCCATGTATTTTTCATTCCAGTGAATTATTTTTCATTTCAGTAGGGCTCAAAGACTACCTTTACAATCTCACGAACACACTATTTACTAAATCATTAATGCAAAACATGTTTCGAAAACACGGTAAGTTTTCCAAAACACATTTTCAGAAGGGATAAAGAGACAGCATTTCCTTCGAAACTTGTTGTTAGAAAGAACTTCAGAGGGTGGTTCTGTACAACTGCACAGGAAAAACAGATGTCAAAAATCAAGACTTTTATATGCCACCTCAAAATAAAAAAAAGAACAATAACTTAATCCCCAGTGTTCTTCCTCTTCATCTTCTTTTTCTCTAACAAAAATTCCTGCTTGATTTCTTCCTTGTGGAGGCTTGTGTTGAGCCCACCCTAACCACCACTCTCTTTGAAAATGAAGAAACTCTTTTGATTCTCAAGAAGAGTTCATTTCAAAGCACTGATGCGACTGAAGGGTTTGTCCAGATACAGGTGGAAAAGAGCAAAAAAAAATAATTTGGGAAAATATGAAAACTCAAGAAATATGTTGTTAGTTCAGTTTGTAAGAGGAAAAAGTGAAGAGAGTAGTGGAAATTGCAAACATAGTGTAAACCTGTTTCCCACATCTTACACCTGTGGAAGGGCTGCATTTATTTCCTTGATTTCACCTTGCGTTGTTGCTACAGATTTGGGATAATTTAAAATAAAGCTTTTCTGGTACTAGGTACCTTCAGTTCTATTAAATCATGCAGAAAGATGTAAAGACATTATTGAAGGGGGACTTTTTTTGCCATTAGTGTTCAAGAAATTATGTTTTTGAAGTTTTTAAGAGGCTTTAAGGTTTTTCCATGATAACAGGTGTTTGGATCATCTTAGCAGGAAAGCTGGATTTTGTGCACATTTCAGGACATGGGTGTTCTAAATATGTGTGCATGTGTACATTTTAATACAGATTTAAAACTTCAGTGTTTATTGAAGTCTTTGAAACCAAAATATTTTTTTTAAGGAATAGATAACGTATAGGTAATAGTATTTAACTGAGTCAATGGAGTAAGAAGGAATGGGAAAGTCTGATTTTCACTCTTTGGAGTACTTCTGATACTGGCTTTTCTCATACATGGCCTTTGGGCAGTAATATGTTAGAATTACATCTAAATGCAGGAAGCTAAGTAAAACCGCAGAGTTTGTAATTCTTCGGTCTCAGCAAATGTATAAATTTAAATGCAAACATAAATGCATTCCTAAATAATGATGCCTTTGTTAATCTGAGCTGCAATGAAGATGACAAATTTTAATGAATGGTATGATTTTCCTCCCTCCAAATGTATTATTTAAACCACTTTATTTTTCATTGTTCACTGAGCTGTACTGGAATTAAAGAAACTATAAACATCTTCCAGCTAGAAAAAGATTTTTTACAAGTAGAACATTTGAAGTTTGTTTGCTTTTTTCCAGTCTGCTTTTAAGAGTCTTAGTGGATAGAGATTAGGCAACTTTTCTCCAAAAACTATTCTATATTCTAGTAGAAGCAACTTTGACATGTTTTTTTTTCCTTCTCAATTTTGTCACACTAATATTAGTTTTCCAGACACTGAAGTGGTAAGTAGGGTAGACTGTAAATTCTCAGACATGAGCTTAACAGCTGAAAGAGCTCTTCCCTCAGCATCTAGACCTTTAGCCTAATAGTCAACAGAAGTATGGAATTGTGTAGAATGTCATATTTCAATTTTCTTTTGTCATCCCTTTGCCAACATGTATGGTGGGAGTTCTCCATGAAAGAGTCTTTTTAGTACAATACTTAAGAGATCACACTTTAAGAAGTGTTTATTACTACTTTTGTCACATATTTTATGTTGTTGATTGTGTTAAGTGAACATAGTTCCTTGCTTGCAACTCTGATTCTTCAGTTGTCTTCTGTTAGACCAGCTACAAGAACTGGAAGCATCTTTGGGTCTGTATAAACCTATTTGACTACAATATTAGACCATTAACTCAACAACAGTTTCCCTCCTGACTAAAACCCCTGGGCCACACTGTACGTGAGAACTCCTTGTGTCACTCTTTGTAGCTGCTGTGAACCCCTCTTCCCTGGAAATTTATCTATTATCCTTGACAAAAAAAGTAGCATATGGAATACAATAGAAGCATCTCTCTAGAAAAAACAAAACAAAACGAAGCAACAAAAACCCTTCAAACCCCAACGAAAACCTGGGAATATTTGGAATATATGCAAAATATATTTCTTTTCCCTTCGTATTTTGCACACACATGCTAAGCTGTGTTTACATCAGTCAAATTCCTCAGGACTAATTTAAACAACTAAGAAATGATCAGACAGGAAGCTCTACTCCACTGTTACAAGAATGTTGTTCACATGGTTTTGTTTAGACAGCTCTTTTTTGTCCAGAGGCACCACCGTAGTTGTCAAAGTAGTCTGTTCCACCCTTTTCTACCTATCATTTACCTTTTGTGAGCAGTGCTGAGATCCTTCCTACAATAGTGAGATCTTTAATTTTACTACACACCTGAAAGGCAGGTTAGTGCAACAGATGACTGGCTGAAATGCGTGCACAAGGTACAAATTATGTTTCCTTTTGCACTTCTGTGAAGACTGCAAAACAATTTCAACCTGAAAAAACCCAGAACCTAAACCAAACCCCACCCATACCTCTTTGACTTGTAAACCAAAATTGCACTTGCCATTTTGACTTCTTTATGAATCACGTAACGTTTTTGAGGCTTAGTGTGCTTCTGTTTATAACACAGGCAAACTTTTCATGAAGTTGCCCATTTCATACTAGCCCTGCAGTTATGGCCTCTTCCTGCTTCAGAGGAAAGAAAGGCTATTGTTTCCCCACCTTTTAGTCCTCAGGAGTCCAAATTTTATGTAATTTTATTGAAAAATTTGATGTTTAGTGGAGTATTAAAATATTTCTTTTTTCTTTGAGAAACTTATAGAAAGTAATTTTGAGTTAAGGAGAAGGGGAGGAGGAGCCTGTCTTTCAGAAAAGACAGGCTTTTCGTATGAGCGGCAGCTCTTACAAAGGGCATGTTCCATTTGGCTCGTTTCCTAGGTATGAGATGAAACAAGCCATGTTGCTTCAGGCAGATGAAAGCTGGGAAGGAGATGGGGGTTGGTTCTGACCCCAGTTCCTACTTGTCAAAAATGTGTGATTTTTCCTCTATTTAAATGTATTATAAAGAGCAGAGGGGGGCGGGTGAAAAATGGAGGAAGAAAGCCAAAAAAAGTCAGCTATTTTCTGGCAGGTTAGCCATCAAGTCTCATCATGAGAATGACTATTATGGTATGATACCAACCCTGCAATGTGGAATGCAAAAATGCCTTTTACTGAGAGTGTCCAATTTGTTTTACAGGGCCTGTGTGCAAAGAGGCTCTCCAGGAAATTGTTTAATACTGCAATCTTAAGGCAAATATATTATTTTAACTGGAACTTTGTTCTTCAACATTAAGAAACCTTTAACACTACCTTAAGGAGCAGATTATTAAAAAGTAAAATGTTATATATATATATATATATCTCATTTGAGCTTCATTTCTAATATAATATTAAGAAGCAAAGTGTTCAGACCTACCACAGGATGGACAGTACTTCTTTCTGAGATAGCTCTGACAGATTAAAAACTGCAGGGTCAGACCCCCAAGCCTATCAGATTACCATTGTTCTCTAGTCACATTCAATAGTCCTTATTCAATGATATGCTGCAATCTCAGCTGGTGTCTGAACTACAACTCTAACAAGTAACTGGGGAAGAATGTTATTTGCTCTGAGTATAGTTCCCTCCTGGGAGAGATCCAGGTTAGTGCTCGATAATCCTTTTGTATCTAGGGTTCAGGCTGTCTTCGCTGGAAGAAAATTTCTGCAGAAGTCACTAGCATTAAACTTGTAACTTAAGAATTAACATAGTTATATTTAACATATATATCTTGAAAGCCTGTACAAATTGTCAAGCTAACAAGATGAACAAAACCTTAATTCTGAGAGAGATTCTGTTCTTCACAAAAAATCTCAGTGTTTCATGTCATCTTTGTCTCTTGCCACTTTATGTTCCATATCTTATTCTTTGTATAAAATAAGCAATCCCAGGGAAGTTATTAGGAAGTAGGAATATTATAAATGTTTGGCTAGAACTAGAGTTTGCAATTTTATTGCTGCTTGCTAGAGGTGTGAGAAATGAAAACTTCGCCCAAACTCATGCACTCTTAGAAAATGTTGGTAGGTGAGCATATACATTTTTAGTTCCAACATGTTCTGCTGTGCAATTTCTTACAAGCTCTTTATGTACTTGCTTTGTTCTTTATCTACCTGTAACTTGAAGAGAAAATGCAGGAATTTGGTGGAAAGATATAGTAAATACTTAAATATTGGTAGTCAGAAAAGGAACTACCAAATATGGCTAGAATAGCTTTTCTTTATATCCATCACCAGTAAAGACATGCTTATTTTTTCACTCACTTAAATTGTGTAATATGTCTCACAAAACTCAGTATCATCAATATTATTAAATTATATCTTCATCAGGTGGATTATAACATCTTAGAGGCATCAATTGCTTTTGAGAGCTTAAGAAGCTTGTTCTATGCAAAGCCTCTCTTGCTATGCTAAGCCTCGGAAGTGTTACTGTCATTTGCATTTGGTATGACTACTTCTTTTATCATAACTTATGAAAAATAATCAGTATCGCAAAGTCAACACTTTTAGTAGAAACTCTATTTGCTTTCTGAAACTCACATTAGAAAAATAGGTGACTAATTATCAGAAAAAAATAGTTCTAGTGGACATTTCCAAATTCTTCAAGAGATATCTAGTGCATTAATTTAACTTCTTGACACTGATAATCAGTTTAAACTTCTGAAACTCAGACCGAATCTAAAATTCCAGGCAACTGGGAAAATAAAAAAATAGATATGCTCATATATTAGTCAGAAGTCCTATTTAATAAAAAGACAAAATATTGTAATAATATGAATAAGTAATGTGCATCCAAATAAATGTGAGGATCTGAGCATTAGTTTTATAAGATGATAGAATGATAATGACTCTATTAACTGTAGAGAAAAAAAACAACTCCTCCAAAATTCCTGGGAAGAAAAAATACCTTTGTCATAACGGTTTTTCTTGTCCCAAATTTTTGATTAATCTCATCTTTCAATCCAAATATGGCTTTAATAACCTCTCAGAATACTTTTATATATGGATTTCAGTTCAGATTTTTTAGCATTAATATCATTTAAATCACCCATGTTTTTTTTGAATCCATGTTCTCTGGAAAATTAGAAAATGCCCAAGTAGGATTAATCTATCAAGAAATTAGTACTCTGTTTTTATCCAGATCCATATAAATGGAGGTTTTTTTCTGCTTTTAAGTCTATTGAATCTGTGTTGTATATACTGGTTAATAACAACATGTTGCCTCTGCCACACGTCTAGGGGACATCAGACATCACAGCTTGTGTACTAGAGCCATGAAGAGATATCTTATCTGATGGTAAAGGCATGCTATAGTTAGTCAGAAATCACACTACCTACTTTTTAATTATGGCTCCTCCACCTACCAGCTGCATATCATGGAATGACTTAACTCCAGTCTTAAAAGGCACTCATAATGCTCTGATCCACAAGGCTGAGTGAGTGTAAATACTAGAAGCTGTTCCAGCCTGTGTGTGATTGACATTCTACTGCTGTAAACCAACATAGAACAGCAAAGGTTCTCAAGGGGACATGCCTTGGTAAGGCACTACTGATCACTGGAGTGCCTGAGCAAGGACCAGAGGGGACAGTAGAGAGGTCAGGTCTAGTTCCTAGCTGGGTCAGACAGAGCAGCTGGATCCCTGAAATGCCAAATAAGGTGGTCAGGATAGGAACAGGGAGAAATCAGATGGCAGTGTTCACTCTGGAGGATGCAGCTGGGCAGGGGGAACTGGATGCAGTGCTTTGCATGTTTCTCTCTCCACGAGAGAAAGACTTCAAAAAGTTTAGGAATGGCTGTGCTATACTTCCTCCTTAAAAGAAATACAGGGAAATAAATTAGTTTTCTCACAATGTGTGGAAGTGATCCTCTGCATCTTTTATCTCTGCATAAACGTGGTGTGCTGGTGCTTGCTAAATAGACTTCTTTAGCCAATCTGAAGAGAAGGCTATCTTCTACACTTATGTAGAAAATATGGAAGATGCTGCCAAGAGTATGATCAAGGACTTCTTCCCCTTTAAAAGAAGAAAGTAATACTTATGATCTCTTTATTTTCACATGAAGGCAAATCATAATGTCTGAGAAAAAAGATGATATGTAGAATTTGTTTTTGCTAAACTGCTAAAAAACTTGACCTAGAATATTGACTTATATGGTCATGAGGATATCAATCTTTTTACTGTTCAATAAATTTATTGCAATATGGTTGCATCCTTGGACACATAAAGCAGTCTTAGTTAATTAATGAAAGAGAGAGTGCACACTATCTTTTCTTTTTATGTGACATTTATCATAAAACAAGATTAAATAGTTAAAGTGGCCTAGGTCCTTTCCGATTGAAAGACAAATGGGATTCTTGACTGGAATTACATGTACAGGATATATGCGCCACTCTGTGTGCAAGTCTGCATTGTGCAGAATATCAAACCACTGAACTCTTGAAGTAGCTCAATAAAATTACAAATATATTGAGTCTCAATATTATCTTTCCTTAGCTAAGAATGTATTTCTTTAATTTACCTTTCTTACATGCATGTCACCATGGATGTACAAGGCTGCCAGTATACTTGACTTACGTTTTCTAAGTGAAATTAGTGATTCCTTTCTCGTATACTGAAAGCTATACACAGAGGTGGACATTCAACTATGACAATCAACAAACTAAGCACAATAAACCAGGCTTTCAATATGAATGTAGACAGCAAAGCGACATCCAGGGATCACGTGTTCTTGTTGCATGTTTCAGATGAAAGGCTTAGAATATCTTATATATCACAGACTGGGACATAGCCCTTTGTAGATACCTGATACTTTGCCCACAGGGGTAATATCTGAGCCACCTGCATCTTACTTCTATGTTTCAAATCTTTGTTGGTCACAGAATAGCAAAGGAATAAGAGAAACTAGACTTGAAAGGAGAAGAGGGAGTCATCTGCAAATGACGACGTTGTAAGGAACTGTCTTAGCCATAGTAATTTATCAGAAGAATGAAGAAGTTTCAGCATTCTCCTCTCAATACCACCACCTGTGTCAGAGCTGACAGTCTTTGCCATCAAGGTCTTTGCAAAACACTGCTTACAGTGTGTGTGTGGGAGTGGGGAAACTGAGGGAACAAAAGAGTCTACTGGACTGATATAGTCACAACACCTAAATCTGCTCCGAGGTTGTACTTTCTCATCATGTGCCTAAATCACAACCTGGTCCAGGCAAAGGAAAAATGGATTATAGATTCTAAAGAGAAGATGTCTTCTAGTGACTAAATATTTTTCTCTTGGTTTTTCAAACAGAAGAAATTTCCCAAAAGTTATAACCCTTGTTGTATTTTAGACTGAAATCTACCATCATTTCTCTTCAGATCCAGAAGAAAACTGAAGCTGATGCAGAAAGAACTGAAACTAAATTTTAGAAGATCATACAGAATATAGTTGAGGTTTGTTGTATTTAGCATTTTCAGACAAAACTGTCTGAACATATCAACTACACTGCTGAGAAGAGAGAGAAGGATGTTATTTTTATGCATATGTTTTTTAGGTGGAATGGTGTGCTTTTGAGAGGGTGGAAAATACTAGTGCCATTTCATAGTACTGTTAAATGGGTATTTCAGTGTTACTTTGCTTCTCTTGCATTTCCTTGGATCTCTTAGTTTGAACCCATACTAGGCTAGCCACTGTAAAAATTTCTTGAAAGTACTGAGTGAGCTTGGTATCACTGTTACTCTCCAGGTTGTCAGCTATACTTCCAGCTGATCATCATGATAACCATGCCTGTGTGGAAAAGGGGCTTTTGTAGCAGAACAAAACTGTTTTTGTAAGAGTGTTGCTGCTGTGCATCTAGGCACTAGTCCCCAAAAATACACCTGGGGCTGCTTTCCCTGCCCTGCATGTCCTGTCTGACCTAGTGCTGGCAAAGGCTGTCACTTTGCATGGCTAACTGTAGGGCAGACACCTAGGCTATATTTCATCTGCTCCTTAAAACAAGGTTGGAGATGTCTGTTCTAATGCTACAGAGTAAAAATAATTCTCTGTCTCAAAGTATCCAAAACACACACTGAAGTGAGAGAACAAAAATAAGACCTAAGTAGTGTATGCAAGTAAAAAAAAATGCTTATCAGTACCTAAAATGGTGGCAAAATTTTTGATAACCAAAATCAGAATGTGAAGATTGTTTTGTATGTTGCCACTGGAGATTAATTAGAGTGGCATGTGTATATCCTGAAAAGTAGACTTCTGCTGAAGGCAGTGGCTGTCCACTGCACCTACTTGAGTGAGGTATTATAATGTAGGCAACACCATCTCTTAAAATGTTTAATTATGGATGGAGATGATGTGCTTGTGAATTTTGTTAAAGAGTTAAAAGGTCAAGAAATATTAAGAGCACTGTAATTATTAACAAGATAAAAATTGTTGCTTTTTTATATATAAACACATATAGTCATTCAATATTGTCAGATATCTAGTGGCTTGTTGATGCTACAGGGGTGAAATTAAACTTTTGAATGAAAGGAAAAAAAATCTCCAGAAATCTAAAAGCAATGGAAGATGAAACAGTTAATAAGAGTACTAAGTATAAAGCACTAGAAAGAAAGAGTAGCCTCCTGTTTTTCACTTAGAAACTGTTGATCTAATAAATAATTTTTTTTGGTCTGTTTTTTCCCCTACATTTTGAAATGCTAGTTCTGTTAGTATCCTACTGAATTAGAGGAAAAGTAGCCATACACACAAAGCAGCTATGGCTTTGTCCATGTGAAGACATTCAAAAAAACTTTACAGTGTGAGTGAATCTGCCTGAGTACCTTATAATTGCATTTGGAAAGCAAAAGGTCCCTGTGGGAATAAATAGCATTTTGATTCTGAATGTTAACAAATGCAAGGACTATTACACATTTTAACTTATGCCCATGCCTTGATTTAGGCTTTAGTGGGCTTGCATTCAAGTTCCTAACAATTCTAATGCCAACAACCAGAAAACTTAAAAACCTTACCTTTGGGGTGTCACATAATTGTGTAAAAAAAATTGACAAAGGTGGAAAATAATTTGAAATGCTATAATGCAGATTGCAGTTTCCTTTGGCATTAAAGACCACTACACCGACATCATATCCTCGTGTCAGTTTTTCTCACTGGGCCTAATTAAACTATTCCTTCAGGAGGAAAACCCATCACCATTCTACTATGTCCTCGAGTTAGGGTTTAGACTGGGGGGAACAAGATGAAGAATTAAGCAATAGAGATTTGCAAATGTTATAGATTTTATAAGCTGTTTTCCTAACTCTTTTGGACAACTGATGCAACAAAATAAATGAGAATAGAATCCTTTGGTTTTTTGATGGAGTATGTTCAGTGTCACTAAGGCCAAAGTTGTCCAAGAAAGCAACATCATCTGTTTTCTCCCTTCGCAGATGTTTCTTCACTTTGAATTGTTTGATCATTCTCTAGGAGATCACTTATTAATCCCTTCCGAAATACATTGTTATTTGTTGTTCAAAATGGTGTTATTGGGAAAAAAAAAATGAAAAAATGCTTCTTAATGTCATTGTTTCTTGAATTCCAAATTCCACTTTAGGAAAAGGCACAAAAGAACATAGACAACAATAGGGCACACAAGGTTTTTCTAAACCACAGCAATGGAAAGGATTTCATGCTTTTTGAACAATTACATGCTAATCCTAATTCTAATCCCATAAAGTTTCCATAATCCCATAACCTACTTCAGACATGGTTAACCAAGCAGGATCATCTTTTCATCTCAGGAAGGGATTTATAGAATAAGGAATTTAGAAATAAGGATTTAGAAATAAGGAATTTTCATATAAGCAAAATTACTTTCTCTTCCTGTATCTGCTTATGTATTTTTCTGCCTGTTTTCCAATATTTTTGGAGCATTACTAAAATAAAAATAGTTAAAAGTTAATTGTAATAACGTTTTAGGATCTAAGAAAACTGTCTGCAAAGATAAGGAAATATAGGTAATTTTCATTCATGGACAAAAGGATTTTTTCTCCCCTTCAAACTTCTAATGTATCAGAACAATTTTAGTGCCAGAACACTAGATAACAGCAGGAAAGTGGGTGATCTCATTTATTATGGCAAGTCTTGCTTCCTGTGTTAGTTTTTTCTTCTTGAAGTGACAGAAGTCCTTTATTCTTCATAAAGGAAAAGCTCAGCTGTGCCTGAGTTAAGAACTTCTGTGTTTTAGGCTGTGTTCTAGAACTCTAAACCCTGGAATTGCACTAATGGTGAGAGTTAAAGAAATGTCTTATGCTATTTCTAAACAATGTTTTAACAAATATCTCAGTGTAAAATCCACTGTTCTGAAGGTTCTATTACATGGGTTCAGGCCGAAGTAGTGAGCATGCCAAGGAAAAACATACGTGGGTTTTTTATCTTGTGATGTGATGGTGTCTTTTGAACTTTCTTGAACTGGAAACATAGGAGTTCTGCATATATGCCGATATCAGAACAGTGAGACAATCTGGATTGTTCTGAGGAAGGCTTTGAAGGCAGCCACAAAAGTGGCTGCCAGTGAGTGGCACCAGTGGGTGTCTGTGGTTGGTGCTATTTAGTGTGGATGAGTGGAGCTGGGCTTTGTGAGCACGTAAAGCTACAAGTTGCTTTCAGTCGTCTCAAAGCTATTGTAAATGAAGAATTACATGCCTGAAAGAGGACAGTACTCAATCTAGGTACTCTGTTCAGAGCTATGATCCAGAAGCACTCAATCCTGATAACTGAAAATAGTCTACATATTAAAATTTAATTTTGAACAAAGTTTTTTAATACCCCTAGTGCCAAAGTGTCTGCCTCAGCTCCCCTGACATTGAGAGGCTAACATACCTCATAAATTCTCTGTGGTGTCAGTCAGACTAAACCTTATAAACATGTGTTTTAAACTATCTCTTGCACTCACATGACTCAGCACAATAGCCAAGATCATTCAAATGAAAATAAAATTTTAAAACCCCAGTGTTATTTTATATTTCTTTTATAATTTTTTTTCTGAAACTTGGTATTTATTGCTAGGAAGTGGCAATAATTCAATAATTAATTTTGGTTTAACTAACTGTGTTGGGAATTATACTAGAATCAAAAAAGTCCTCAAGCAGTGGCCTATGCTGACTAAAAGAATGCTATACTCTTCTCTCATCTTGATGTATTTGGACCATGTAGGAAGGAATACCAAAATTCCAATAGATTAGAAAGGCAGAGAGTGAGTATGCTGGATTGACCTTTTCTGGTTGTCAGGTGCCCACCAAACCACTCCCTTTTCCATCAAAAACACAGAGGGAGAAAAATGCAAAGAGTTCATAGGTCAAGTTAAGAGCAAGGAGAGATCGCTCACCAGTTACCTTTGTGGGCTAAACAGACTCTGCATGAGGAAATTAATTTAATTTATCTCAAATCAAATTCAGAGTAGCATAATAAGAAATATGAACAAATCTAAAATCACTTCCTTTCTTCTTGGGCTCAGCTTCCCTCCTGTCTTCTCTTCAGGGTCCTGCCAGGGACTGTCCTGCTCCAACTCAGTATCTCCTGCAGGGTCACAGCTTCCTTCTGTGCCTAGTGACCTTCTCCACTGTGGGAACCTCCATGGGCTGCCGGGCAACCTCTGCTCTGGCACCTGGAGCATCCTCTCCTCTCCTCATCCTTTTGCACTGATCTTGGTGTCTGCAGAGCTGTTTCTTTGTCAAATTCACTCCTCACCCCATGCTGCTTTGCAAATGGTATTTTTACCCCTCCTTAAACATGTTGTCACAAGGCTCTATGGCCATCTGATGGGCTCAGCTTTGGCCAGTGGTGGGTCCCTTTTGGAGCTGACTGGACTGGTTCTGTCAGACATGGGAACAACTTCTGGGATTTTCTCATAGAAACCACCCTTGCAGCCTCAGTGCTATCAAAACCTTGCCAAATAAACCAAAGACAGTGAATGAGAATTAAAATAGGTAAAACAGGACCCAAATGTCAGGTCAATAAGGAGTCAAGGAAGTGTCAGTTGAATTACTTCATCTCCTAAAGCACAAATGTGAAAAATTTGGGTTATTTCCCTTGTTATTTAAATGATGCATAATGATTCAATAAGTGAAATATGAGGTTTTAGGGTACAATATATTTTTTCAGAAAATAATTAGAGTAAATATACTTCAATAATAGCTTTATGTTAGATTTTAGTTTTTTACTCAAAAAAAAGGGCAGCATTATTGCTGTAGTTGTAGATTTACTGTCTGGATAAAGAATACATCATAGTAAGATTGACAAGGATGTTAGAAACCATCCAGGAAAAGAGGAGACTACTAGAATAAATTTTAGCTGGAATACTATGTAATTTTGTAAATAACATGAAATCCTAATCTAGTGTTTTAGGTAGAAGGTCACAGGAGTACTGAAACATTAAAGATGCCACTTACAAGATTCCCAGATAAAGTTTGTGAATATATGCAGGAGGCTTACGTCATGGAAAAGATGTTTTCCAAATGTATATCATGTGATAGATGAATTTATCAGAGTTAAAGAAGATTGTAAAAAAACTGAGGTAAAATATTTTGGCCAAAGCATTTACTATGTTCTTTATGGGGGAGGGGAGGAATTTGGGCTGAAGTTTTTTGTTTGTTTGTTTGGGTTTCTTGGTTTGTTTAGGGCTTTTTTTTTAGCAGAAAATGCAATAAGTGACTCTGAAACATGTTTTGAACTTAACTTAGCTTCACCACATTATGTATTCAGGGAAATTGGAAAATTTAGAGTATTTATTTTTAACACTTTCTATTGAAATATTTTGCTTTCTAGACTTTAGGTAAAATAAATATTAAAAATCCTTATCATTCTATCTTGTAAACTCCCAGCAGTCATTTGGACTGTTAAAAACAGTCTAGGCTTAAGTAATGTTTTGGTTTCGCTGCTGAACAAAGCCTTCTTTTCACTGTTCTAGAACTATCCCCAGAGCAAAGCAGTTGTTACAACTATTCCAACTCTGCTTGTATTAGTTGAAAATGGTTCTGTGCACTTTGGTTTAGATCAAAGCGTGATCAAATCAGATATCGTGGGAAGGGGTTAGAACCCATTTTGTGCCACTTGAATACGGATAGCTGCTATTTCAGGTTTATTTATGAGGGCAGTCCTTTATTGTCTAAGGCTTTGCCTGCACTTGCATATTTTATGGACTTACAGGAGACAAGACAGGAGAGAAGTAGACTTCAAGTCTCAAGGCTATTGAGGCTGCAAAACTCAGACTAGCTATTAGCTCTGAGCTGGAGCTATGCCTATGCTAACAGAAAAGCCGCAGCTTAAGTCACTGAGGTGAAGGTTTATTAATTCTTCCCTGCCTTCACTGGGTTTACATGGTAAAGATAAAGTCTCTAAATTTAGAGCTTTGTAAGATAAGAGTAAGTGATACCTTATAGGCTTATACTTGTATGACTTTTGGTACGTGCTACAAATTACTGCTTGAGCTAAGGACCAGTCACCTATTAACCTGCTCCTGGTTACACAGGCTCCAGATTGATTACTGACAAGATTTTGCTGTTTGGAGGGGAAAAAAAGAAAGCAGGAGACTACCCTTCTTTTCTAGTTCTGAAGAACCACAAGCACACAAAACAAATCCTACAGCTATGCTAAAAAAAGCTGAAACTTGCCTGTAACACAGGCTTCAAGTGTATTTTGCTGGGGGTTATGAACATTTGTAATCACTAATTAACTTAGCTATGAAGATAAAAACTGTTTTGTCAACACAGAGAGTTTCACTGAGGAGTGGGGAGAACTTGGGGTGGGTCATAACATGCAGCTCTCTAAAAAGTTTTTTGCTGGTGTGGGATAAAGTTCTACTTGTCTATACTGGCAAAATGCTTGTAGTATAGATATCTGATAAATCACGCACGAAAGAAAATGATAAGAGGGAATGTTTGTGTGCACACACTACAGAGCTGAGTATGTTGCAGTGTAGAGCTGTGAATGTTGCATTTCAAGTTAGTATTTATATTTTTTGGATGAGTAACAAAGTGAAAGGGTTTATGGGGAGCGGATAAAAAAATATTGACTTAGATTTTACCTAGAGGTAATTCATGGTATTAAAAAATGATACGCTTTTGGAATATTTATGGTATTTCCCATGAACAGTGCAATATCTTTCCGTCTCTGAAAATACCAGGTACCCTCTCTTTGCAAACTGACTGGGAAGTGTGAGAATTATGTAAGCTTTGCAGTTGTTAACACTCAAGTTTTATACTGTGTAATAGTTTCAAAGAAAGAAAATAGTTAAACTGAGTTTCCAGAGAAAGAGTAGGGCTATATCAGAATTATGCATACTTTCTCATCCACGTAAATTTATCTCACTATATTTAGAGTTTCAAAATGGATGTGATAGGCAACAAGCCAAAAGGGGACGATGTAGCTAATATTTCCATACTGGTTGTTAGGTTGTGAGAGGGTATGCTGGAATAATTTATGGATTGAGAGAGTGACAGGAGATGTAACTTGCATCGCTTTATTCTCCTTTAAACTTATTTATGCATCAGATATGGGCCTTGGACCAAAGAATAGTTTGTTAGGTAAAATCTGTTCTGAAGCTTCTATCCCAACACTACCATCAATAATTTTGGGTTTGTTGTTTCTTTTCTGATTTGAGCCTTTGTAGGCTGTTGTGTATAAACTCCCTTGCCTCTTGTGTTATTCAAGTTCTTAATATGGCCTAGATATATAGAAGAAATGTGAGAACATAATGTTACTTACTGGAAAGAGCATTGATGTTCTTATTTATATAACTGCATAGGAAGAAAAAGTTCAGTTAAAGTGATAAATACTCCGCAGTATGACATCTCAGTGACCCCAAATTATACACAACAAAGTGTATGGGTGAACCTATAAAAAAAATTGGGGAGGGAGATAGCTAGATGTAAATTTATAATCTGCCATAAAATATTACAGTATATTGAAGGAAGAGGGTATATATGAATATTTAACTCTTCTTTTGTAACTACTCTGATTACAGAGACATTTACATAGTTGCACATTCTGTTTTCTATGTCTGGAAATAGGTTAGTGATGAGTGATCCATTAGAAAAAGATTAAATGTTTTTCTGATCATTTTATCTGAAACAGCTGATTAGAAATGCTTTTGTATTTGGTTTCATTTGAGATGTGCTGATCCCATTGGCTTACAGGAAATATTTATAGAGGAATCAGTTCCCTCTCTGTGGTGTGTGTTTCAAACTTTATGAACTGAGTTGTTAGGGAATGGCAAATTGACTAGGGGAAAATGGGAGAAACAGTTATAGGATTGATGTGCTGCAAATAATTGCACTTTTCTCGTTATCTATTAAGATACATACATGGAAGAATGGCAAGGTTTTAGTTCCCATCCATTTTTTTAGCTTCTGCTAGGACATGAAATTCAATTGGTACCTTTTATGAAGCAATGGACAGGTAATCACTAAAATGAACACTTAAGAATAGGTGTAGCCTGAACTGTGATCCAAGGCATTGTAAAATGAATTTCAGTTTCTACATTCAGTGGACCTTGGATTAGGTTTAAAGGCACTGTAGGCTTGAGAAATGTCACACAAACTGCTTTTAAAAAGTCTTCATGAAGCTGTAATTCACTTTCTTGGCTTCTGAGTTCTACTTCTGTTGTGGAATTGTGTGCTGCTATATCCTGTGACTGCTCAACTTGTCACAATTTCAGGGACATATACAATAGGACAGAAGGGGTTGCCCTACACTGCTGCCACAGTGTTTTGGGATAGTGACAGCCCAAATTTTATTATTATGGGCTTCCTGGAATTTATTAGCATAGATTGTCTATACCACAGTGTTATAGACTGTATCAAGCATCAAAGGAACCATGGAAGTCTCTTTATCTGTCACTTTATTCACTTTACTTTAAAGATAATAAATACATCTCTTGTCAATTTATTTATAGGATTTAACCACCTCATAAAGGGAAGATATTAAACTAATGCTGTTACAATTAAAACAGAAATTATTAATGTCTCATCTCTAATTAGCTTCAGGCTTTGATTTATATATTCAAACATATTTCTATGTCATACCAATATATGGATTTGAAATAGCATACCTGTTGTTTGTTTTCCTCCTCTATGGTAATAGCTGCAAAATGGTACTATATACATTCCTTTCACTGAATCTGTGTAAAAAAAAAAATATGTTAAAAAACAAAAAAAAGAGCAGACAGGCTTTTTAGAATAGTGAGGATGAACATTGTTGGCCTGCCATCTCTCTTTTCAGCGTATACTACTTCAGTAGAGTCCAGGGGAAGAGACTGGGGGAAACTCCAGTCTCAGCCATTTTTGGTCCCTATGCAGGGTCCACATCAGCCACTGTCCTCTGGATGATCTCATACCTTCCCTGGGCCCCTTCTCTGGCTCCAAGGCAGGAGGCTGCCCTGGGAGGCCTCCAACTCCCCATCACCAGCTCTGCTCCCACCACATCTCTGGAATGAGGTGATACTCTTCTGGCTACTCTTCTCTAATAGCTTTACCAGAAGTGAAACAGACCGGAAAGTACCTGAGATTTCTGAACAAAGAGTGCTCCTTATTTTAACAGAGTTCTATAAATATTTTATTAAATCTGGGTTCTCTATTATGTTGTGAACCCTGGGAAGAAAGTTCCTACAGAAGTGAGATTATTAGGAGCAAGAGCTACACCTCTCTAAACTAAAGACATACCAGGCATGACATTTTTTCTGCTGCTCTCCTTTCTGGCAAATAAAAAAAATATGGACAGTTTTTTCTTTCATTTTGATATTGGTGTATTTGGAGTGGGTTTGATTTTCATTGATCAGTTTCGAGACTGACTTAATATCCATCATTTCCCTAGTTCACTTTGCTCTTAGAGACCTCAGCGAATTAGGCAACAGAAATTTTAGTGCCAGGGGCTGCTTAAGGCATGGCAGAAGAAGAAGAGTTCTTGTATGCTTAAACTCTCCATAGGTCGGAGTAAGTAACTCATGACATCTGCACTAAAGCATTTGTTAGGAAAGTCTTTAGACACCTGGAGGAACTATCCTACCTAACTCGAGGTATTAAAGAACAAATGTGGATTTTAGCTTTCTGACGTCACATTACAGTGGAGATGAGCTCTCTCAGTCTATCAGCTCACTGAGGGCCTGAATTGCCTTTTAGCAGTTTCTGAAATACCCTCACAGAGGGATCAAAGGGTGAATACGCTTCTGACTAGACTCCTGAGGTTTATAGGGATGAATTTTCATTTATATATGCTACAAATTTGTAAGTTAAGAATGCATTCATCCTGTCAGAGCTGGATGTCACTGTCCTAAGGCTGTCTCAGAGCAGGTCTCTGGCTTATTCTTATATGGGCGTCTCCTGACAGGTTTGGCTGGTTTTGATACATGTATGTCACATGTAACTTTGCATATAGATCCAGGCTGTGAATCCAGAAGTGTTTAATGCTGGCTGTCATTAGAAACCCAAAACAAAAGAAAAGACCAGGTTTGGAATAGTCTCCTTTCCTCAGCATTACTCACTGCTTCCTACTCTCCTCAGCAAAGTGGTTATTGTTAATTTCAATTTAATGCTCCAAAATTTAGAAACTTACAGAAGGTGGAAGCAAGGAGAGGTAGCGCAACAGGAATACAGAGAGATTATCTAAATAGCCAGGGATCAGGTTAAGAAAGCTAAAGCCCTGATAGAATTAAATCTGGGCTGGGACATCAAGGGCAATAAGAAAATCTTCTATAGGTATGCTGGTGATAAAAAGAAGACTTGGGAGAATATAGGCCCTCTCAAAAGAAAATGGAAGACCTGGTTACCCAGAACAGGGAGAAGGCTGAGGTGCTCAACAACTTTTTGCCTCCGTCTTCACCAGTAAGTGCTCCTGACACACCACCCAAATTGAGGAAGGCAAAATCAAGGACTAGGACAATGAAGGACCATCTGTTGTAGGAGAGGATCAACTCTGTGACCGTCCAAGGAACCTGGAGATGTACAAGTCCTTGCAACTTGATAAGATGCATCTGAGAGTCCTGAGGGAACTAGCAGAAGAAGCGGCAAAGCCACTATCTGCATGTTTGAAAAGTCCTTGCAGTCTGGTGAAGTTTCCATTGACTGGAAAAGGGGAAGCATAGCCCCCACTTTAATAAAAGGAAGTGAGGAAGGCCTAAGGAATTACAGTCCAGTCAGTCTCACCTCAGTGCCTGACAAGATCATGGAGCAGATCCTCCTCAAATCTATGTGTGTAGAAAAGGAGGTGAATAGTGACGGCCAATGTGGCTTCACTAGGGACCTTATCAGGCTTGACAGGTGGGCCTGTGTGAACCTGATAAAACTCAGCAAGGCCAAGTGCAATGTGATGCAGCTGGGTCAGGGCAATCCCAACACAAATACAGGCTGGTTAGAGAATGGACTGAGAACACCCTGAGGAGGACTTGAGCGTGTTGGTGAATGAGGACCTTTCCTTGACCTGGCAATGGGTGCTCACAGCCCAGAAAGCCAGTTGTATCCCAGGCTGCATCCAAAGCAACGTGGCTAGCAGGGAGAGGGATGGGATTCTGTGCCTCTACTCCACCTTGGTGAGACCTCACCTGCAGTGCTGCATCCCGGTCTGGTGTCTCATACATGAGAAGGACAGGGATATGTTGAAGCAAGTCCACAAGAGGGCTATGAAGGTGATCAGAGCGCTGGAGCATCTCTTGTGAAGACAGGCTGAGAGAATTGGGATTGTTCAGCCTGGAGAAGAGGGAGACCTTGTATCAGCTTTTCAGCTAAAGGGGTCCTACGAGAAAGCTGGACAGGGACATTTTACAAGGGCATATAGTGACAGGACAAGGAAGAATGACTTCAAACTGAAACACAGTGGGTTTAGATTAGATATTAAGAAGAAATTTTTTACTATAAGGGTGGTGAGGC
>VXBT01007396.1:77384-94137 GCA_013400235.1 Oriolus oriolus | reverse complement strand
AGGCCTAAGGAATTACAGTCCAGTCAGTCTCACCTCAGTGCCTGACAAGATCATGGAGCAGATCCTCCTCAAATCTATGTGTGTAGAAAAGGAGGTGAATAGTGACGGCCAATGTGGCTTCACTAGGGACCTTATCAGGCTTGACAGGTGGGCCTGTGTGAACCTGATAAAACTCAGCAAGGCCAAGTGCAATGTGATGCAGCTGGGTCAGGGCAATCCCAACACAAATACAGGCTGGTTAGAGAATGGACTGAGAACACCCTGAGGAGGACTTGAGTGTGTTGGTGAATGAGGACCTTTCCTTGACCTGGCAATGGGTGCTCACAGCCCAGAAAGCCAGTTGTATCCCAGGCTGCATCCAAAGCAACGTGGCTAGCAGGGAGAGGGATGGGATTCTGTGCCTCTACTCCACCTTGGTGAGACCTCACCTGCAGTGCTGCATCCCGGTCTGGTGTCTCATACGTGAGAAGGACAGGGATATGTTGAAGCAAGTCCACAAGAAGGCTATGAAGGTGATCAGAGCGCTGGAGCATCTCTTGTGAAGACAGGCTGAGAGAGTTGGGATCGTTCAGCCTGGAGAAGAGGGAGACCTTGTATCAGCCTTTCAGCTAAAGGGGGCCTACGAGAAAGCTGGACAGGGACATTTTACAAGGGCATATAGTGACAGGACAAGGAAGAATGACTTCAAACTGAAACACAGTGGGTTTAGATTAGATATTAAGAAGAAATTTTTTACTATAAGGGTGGTGAGGCACTGGAACAGGTTTCCCAGAGAAGTCATGGATGCCCCGTCCCTGGAAGTGTTCAAGGCTAAGTTAGATGTGGCTCTGAGCAACCTGGTATAGTGTAAACTGTCCCTGCTCATGGTAGAGGAGGTGGAACTAGATGTTCTTTAAGGTTCTTTCCAACCCAAACCATTTTATGATTCTATGAAAAATATATAAACACCTGATCTACTGTTTGGAGATACATAATTAAACTTTGTAAATTCAAACAGTTTGGAAGTTGAAAGTTTGGAATATCCACATTAAGCTCTTCCTCAGTCTGAGTTAAAGTCACCTTGCAACATCAGAAAAAGGTCGTAAAAGGGCATGGCTCTAAAACGATGTGTCTTTTATATATCCATTGGATCATATTTCCTCTCTTGTTACATAGTAAATTTTTAGTAAAGGACCTGTGCCTCAGGAACATCTGGACTGCACTTTTTGTTTAGACAGTGGAAATGTGAAAAAGCTGCTATAATTATCTACAGTTTATTTCTAATGACACCTTGAAGATGGTTTATTTGAAGATTTGTGTGAATGTTCACAATAAAAGCTCTCCCCCCAACACCAAGCAACCAACCAACCAATCGAACCAAAAACATTGGTTCCAAAAATTGTCCTTGATTTAGAGTAGGTATCAGCTCCTTTTCTGAAGACAAAGTCTTATCTTTTTTGTTACACTTGCATACAGTTTGTTCAGCTTATTTAACTAGGAAGAAATTATTAGAAGGCAAACAGTGAATTCATTCAATTCAGAAGGCTTATCCATGCATTACTGAGCTGTGAACTTACTGAAACATACAGTCCTATAAAGGCCATTATTGTAAGTTGGACATAAATATTGCCAATAAATACTGGCTCCTGAATAATATACTTTCTTAAAGAGGTTCAAAGACGTACTGTATTATAAACTGCAGTAATACCAATGTCGCTTCAGTTACAAACATCTGTTCAGAACATTTCTTTAGTCAGCACTGCTTGCTTTAAAAGCAGTAATCTAAAGAAAACATCAAACTATAGCCATTACATCAGTTAAAGACTTTTCACACCTCTATGAGGTACAAGTTTATGCAAGCTTTCACAAATCAATAAACTTTAAATGAAAGCCTGACACAATTTTGTGTATAGAAGCATTTCCAAAATTCACTCACTGACAGGTATAAAGAAAATAATGTCCTTGGCTAAACATGGGTCTTTTAATTGTGTATATAAATAAAGTGTTTCTTCAATCACTTCACGGCTAAGATTACATCCCTACTCAAAAATATTATCATGGGCAGTATTATCAGAAAGCTGTTGGTAGAAGACATCAAAATTTTCAAAACATCCCTGGCAAAAAATTTTATGAAGCCTATGGAATTTAAACCTTTAGAGCAAACCTGTAAGATTGATCACTATCTTACGTCAATTTCTCTGGCAGAATGACAGAATAATTTTGGACGACCCCACGAAAGAATTTCTGTAAGGACAGACATGTATATTAAGTCATGGCCTGAGCTTATTTGCAAGAGGAATCAAAGGAATAATAGGGATCTTATCTCTGTTAAGTAACATTCACATTCCTGATATAGTAGTATGCCTTTCACTGCAATGACAGATTCAGAGGGCTGAGGATACATATTAAGCACCATTAAAAGGTACATGTGTGTATCTATTGTATTTGCATTGATAATTCCTTCTTTTGTGTTATTCTGAGGTATTGCAACCGTAATATCTAAAGATGTATTATGGATTCTTTTTGCTTCTTCATATGACCTCAACAAGTTTTCTATATAAGTTTTGCTTTATTTGTGTAATTGAATTCAATAAGGTTTTTGCCATTTTATCTTTAGATTATTTCAGATGAAAATTCTGAGCAGAGGTGTGTTTTTCCCTTCCTAGTGTGTTCATAAGCTTTGACTATCAACTAAAATTTAACTGAGAAGCTAAACTCCTTCTGCTTGAACATTTGACGCATTTGCGAGTAGTTACTGACTACATTTTTTTCCCCAGTGTGATGTTTAAATTATTATTTTTATTATTATGAAGCCAACTAGGGCCATCATTCATCATATTTGGGATAGATACCATCTTTTTATATCATAAAGGAGCTTGAAAAATTTATGTTCTGATATCATATACAGTAAAGCCAAGTTTAGCCAAACTGTGTGATTAACTGAATTGCCTTTTTAAAGAAAAAGGATTGACTGAACCCTGCTATTCACCTGGAGTGACCTGAGACTCATTTCACCATGGAGTTTGTGCAATGACAACAGGTTTGTGCCAGTCATCAAAGCCGAAGCTAATTGCTTCTTTATGCCTGTGCAGTTCTGTTACTGAAGAGGTTGAAACTGAAAGGTGGAAGCATGATATAACCCAGCTTTGTCTTGACTAAAGTGTTGATATAGTGTTCTTTGTGAACCAAAATAAGCTTGCTGAGCTTAAATAAGTGTGTTTGCTGTTACATGCCAATAGAAGAGTATCTCGTAAACACAATGGTAAGGGTCAATGAAGAGAGTTGCTGTTCTGTCAGACTACATGAGATCAAGACAGGTGCCGCAGTCATTTTCTAAGACATCAAATATAGATAACACCTATTTCCCAAATAGCTTTTCATTATTTTCTTTGACTATTCACTGCAGAGCATATGTGATAAAGGTTATCTATAATTACTTTATTTTTAGCGTGTAGCTTTTTTCTGGTTCTGATCTCAGATTTCAAAAATGGAGCTACATGCTATCCTAAAATTCTTATAACTAAAAGCAATATATTTGATTCCTGAAGCTTTTTGTTTTGTTTTCTTTTCTTTTGTCTATTTTATGCCTTCTAGAATCTTGCTCTGGTATTCAGCTGAAATCAAACATTTGTGATGGGTTTTTTTTTAAGACTTTGATGTTTAACTTCAAAAAACTAATGATCTTACATGGTTTTTCTAACACCTTAAGTTTTTGAGTGGAAAAGAACACAGACTTCTCAGCAATAAGATTAATTCTCTAGAGTATAGCATACATTTTGTGTACTGCTTTTCTATGAAAAGGTTCATAGAGAGGATCAGGTTCAAAGATACATTTCCAGGAATGGACACTAAGTTTCTCTGCAGTATTTCTTAATAATTTAGCTCACTGAGTATTTAAGATTGAAGTGAGGTATGAGGTGAGAACTGTTCTGCTTTGCTGACATTTCTCTCCATTTTTATATTGCTTTTGGTGTATGTATTATTAGGAGAGAATATGCAAGAAAATATATCCCTTAAGACAGTATTTTAAGGGGACTTGAAGAAAATCTGTAGGTGTTTTGTTTGTAATTAAAAGTATTTGGATCAGTAACATGAACATGGTTTTGGATTTGATTCATGCACATTATGCAAATTATAGTTCAGACCCACATTTTTATTTGAAAGGCAGCATTAACATTAGAACCCACTATAAAAAGTTTCATTTAAAAAATTCTATACAGATATGATTTCATCAAGGAGATTAAAATTCTAATCTCTATATTCAGCATGTTAGCAGGCTACTCTGCTTTAAGCCAGAAGCTCACATTTTGGTAACTGAATTTTTATGTTTCCGGTCACGTTTGGTTTATCGCCATTTCTTTACATAGGCAGAGCCTGAGAGTTTTATTAAAAGGACAGATGAAAACAATGAGAGCTAGGTTTCAGTTCCTTCTGTGTGTATAGAGAAGGGGGAAGCTCGAGGGAAGAGTTACTGTAGGCACACAGGCCAACCTCCCTCATCAGAATTCTATCACCCATTTTCAATAAATCTTTTAGGTGCATGCCTTAATATCTTCTAGGAATAGAAATGAAAGTTTCTACCGAGGCAAAAAGGATAATCCTCTAATATATTCTCTGAAAAACACATATCCAGAAAACCTCTCTCCAGCTTGCTAGGGGAAACATTAACTTTCACACAGTTTATTAAACAAAGGTTATTAAACTAAAACTAAACTAAAACTAAACTAAAACTAAACTAAAACTAAACTAAAACTAAACTAAAACTAAACTAAAACATGCATTATTTTCATGTTGATGGTGTTGATAATGGAATTTCATGTTAACCAGGGCAGCTAATAATTTAACTACACAAGTGGAATTAATTTTGTTCTAAAAAGTCAAAGCTATTTCTTTAAGGTCTACTTGTTTAATTTTATACTTACTAATTATCAGATTGGTTTTCAAATACCATTTTTAATCAGAGCTAGAAATTCCAATGCTAGTATCATAATTGATCACTCCACACATTGACTCAGAACACGAAGGGATTGTCTTATTGAAGACACGGACTAGAAGCCACTGTTCACAACAATTTGAGGGAGAGATGAAAAAAGAAAGAAAAACCCAACCCAACCCTTTATCTTATGGTATTCAAATAATTACATTTTGCTCAAAGCTTGCATTTCTATATTTTGAATTTGTTATAATTATTATTATTAATTTATTTTTTATTAAGATCTGGAATCCTATTTGGAGTACTTGCTGAATATGATTAGATCAACTTTCAGACATCTTTTCACTTGTGAATAATTTATTTTATGAAAAAAAATGCTTGCATTTTCGAGCGTTATTTAATTGGAACATTTCACAGGTGTTGTTAATCTCCTAACAAAAAAGAGATCTCATCAGCCGAAAAATTATTATTCAGTACAATAAAAGTTATTTTTATGACATTGAAATTGTTTATTTACTGCATTTGTGCCTATCAAACAATTTATTTTCCTGTCCAGCAAATCTTACTTTCCTAGCAGAGCAAATTTCCCATTGTAAGTACTGACAGTGAAATATTTTTCCCAGAAGCAGAATGATTACTTCTCTGGTATTAGAAGAATGTTATGTGAAAGAGCAACACTGAGATAAAACAAGTCACTTCTAAAGTGTCTAAAATATTGTTCCTCTCATTTTTTCTGTCCTTTTTGCTATCCCATCTGAAAAATATTCTTCATGTGATATTAGTAGTGTGTCTTAATAGCTGAAGAAAAATAAGGATGATAAAACCATTTTCAAAACACTCTAAATATTTTTAATAATTTTTTATAAAATAGGTACAGAATACCTGATTTTTATTAGTTTTTTGATGAAAGTATTGCTATAATTAATTCATAATAAGGAATTAATGTATCCCAAATATCTGTGGGTATATTGCTTATTCAATACTATAACATCACTGTAGTAATGTGCAATAAAATATAGTCCCTTACTGTAAATCTATGCAAGTAAGTATATATTTGCTTAGTTAAAAAGAAATAAAAAGCCAATGGAGTGTTCATTATGACCTTGCTGTTACTCTCCATTCATCACATAGAGACAGAATGAAAAACACAACTTCAGAAAATTTGTAGATTCTTAATTCAATCAAACAAAATAAGATATTTTGTGGTTTTATTGCTCCTCACTGAAGTTCAAGTTCACAAACTGGACATTAGTTCTTTGTGTGAGAGATCTCACTAAAAAGAAGAGCTAGAATTGACTGCAGATCCAGAACAACAAGTTTTGGTTTTTATAGTCCTTGATATAATGTGAATGCAAGTGAAGCTTTTCCTGTTTAAATGGTGCTGTAGCTATTTCTTCATTAGCAACAGGTACATATAAGGCAGTAATTAAAGTAAAATTTTCATTTTTTAGGAAGTCACCCTTGATTACTGCCAGTTGCATTCTTGTTGTGTAGACATATAATCAATCACTGGTGTGACTTTCCTCTTCATGATATGCTAAAGCATATGGTTGATATTTCAGGATGATTAACAACTCCTCAAAAGCTATTTTGCCATTCTTTACAATTGTTAATGAAAGCTACATGTGCAGACCCACCTATTTTATTGAAATTCAAATGACTCTGCAGTAAAATTTCTGAAATATATGGCATAAATTGTGGAGGCCAACATGATTATAAATAGAATTATTCATATCTATGCAATATTTACCTAACTTCCACATTTAGAAGCCTCCTGTCATGTTTTCTTTTTGAAATGATACCCTAAGGAGATATTCCTAGGGTAAAAATATAAAAAACATTAGGAAAGTCAGTTCCCTTAGTTGTAGGCAAATCTTATTATAATGAAGTCTTCTCTTGACAAAATCATTGCTTTTAATCAAGTTTCTCTCAGGCTTGAATATGATTCTGCTTGTCCCAGAAAGAAAATGTCTTTAAATTTGCTTTGTTTCAGACTGGCCTTTTCTAAGAGCATTCTGAGGTCAGCTCAGGTCTCAACCCATTCATTGGAAGGATGCTGGATTTTTCAAAAATCAGAGGTGCAGCAGGGCTGTCTGAAGCATAGGTGTTCTGTGATGAACATCTCAATAGCTTCCTTTGAGGCTTTACCAGCACTGGAAAGAGTTCAAACTTTGTTTTAGGTTAAACACAAAAGTGATTCTTCCATTCAAGCTGAATTTTGTAGGAACTGTTTTTTGAAATATGGTGCAAGTATCTTAATTTAAATTGTTTTTCTTCATTTTTGAAACCTTTGATAAAGAAACAAACAAGGAGTTAAAGCCAGAACTGGTAAATACTGATCAGTGCTTAAAGAAATTAAGACGAGGAGTCACTTGTGTTCTCTTGAAACTTCAAGACTTTATCTGTACATGTTTTTTCATAACCATATCTGAATATTTTTGAACAACGCCAAGTTCTATGAAGCTAAAAATAGCAAAACTCTCTTCATACAGGTAGTCTGTGTTAGAAGTCTAATAAATAAAAGCCAAACAATGAATCACAAAATGGTTGTTCAAGCAAAGGAATTGTGCGTGTGTTTGTGATTTTATAAAATAGTACAAAACAATCTTTACGAAAACTAGGGTAGAGGAGGAGGTTAACTAATCACTCAAAAATGTATGTTTTGCTGTGGATAAACTAGTCTCTGTTTGTTTTTCTGCTCTTTGGTATGGATTGTTTCCTTTTTTTTCTGAACAAGAATGGTGCTGGTTTATATTTATTCTGCACTGATGAGAGTGAGTCTTTTCAATTCAAAGAATAGAGAAATGAGTCGTTTATTCACTTATTTATGTGAAGCATTTTGAATTTTAAATGATTATGCTTTTAAAGTATATGAGCAAGGGTAGAGGGGGAAAAAACAAGAGGACTAATTCAAATGAAGTAGAAATGTAAGATTCTCTTTTGATGTCTTGAATGAATGCTTTCTTGTCTAAGAGCCATTTGAAAAAACAAAAAAAAATCAAAATTGAACCTGAGCAGGGTAGACAGCATTGCAATTTCTACTCCAGCAAAGGAGTATTTTTAAAATGCATGCATTTACCTGATTTTCCGGTGAATCTTAGTGGCTTGAGTAGAATGTAAATACAATCTCATGTTGTCAAGAGGGCCACATCATTTACTTTGAACAGGGAAAGAATTCCATACTCTCTTTCAAATCCTAGACTAGTAGGAGAAAAGTTATTAAGAGGTTTGGATGTATATATACACATACACATATACATGTATGCATATATTTATACATATAAAAACAGTACCTTTTTTTTTCCCAGTGAATGAATATAACATTTAGGTGTGATAAATGCACACAGAAAATGTTCTGTCACTGGCATTTGTTGCAGAGTCAAATATTCAGAGCATGATACATGCCCTCGGTGTAATGATGGTGTGTAATACAACATACCCCATGACTTACTTGGTAGGTTCCTGCTAGTGACGATGTTTTTACAAAGGGATTTGCTATAAATGCTAAATAGCATACCTAGTGAAAAAAATGGTATGGTAAAATTTAGAATAATTTTTCTGTTTTCTACGGAAACACTGTGATGGAGAATTTCTCTTGAGACTGGAAGCTTTAGGACAAGTCATGCATAAACTTAAGCAGCTTATGGGTAGCATAAGGAATTTCTGGGTCTTAGGACACAGTGGAATAGTAATGGCAAATTACAAGCTTTCCTGACCTGACTCAACCGCATCACGTAATGTATGAGAGAGAAGCTCTCCTTGTTTCCTCCTCATATAGATCTTATCTGTTTTCTTAGGGAAACAAAGACACAGTGACAAGGAGGAGAACAATTGCATCTATCAAGGGTCTGGGATCTAATTTAGAATTCAGAAATATTTGCTGATAGATACAAGCAGTGAATCTTTCCTCTTGCATCAGTTATTTAGCCAAACACCTTTCTTCCCATAGTTTATTGTATCTGATATATCACTGCATTTATTTAAGCAGTGATGAAATCTTCGCATCTGATTTTAAATTGGTGAGTGAGATGCTGCCTAAGGATTAAATCACCACTTGGCTGGATAGAGAATTTAGGGGTTATGCCTTTTAATTGTTCACCTTGGTTGAAGTGTCTGTGGATTAGGGAGGCACAAGGACTAGTTATGGCTATGTAACCATCTGTGAAAAGTATTGCAAGAGTATTGTAGTGTCATGATTTATTAATTTATGTTTTTTTCTTTAAGCATGTTATACTACAAGCTATATACAAAGCTTATAGATCACTAAATATAGCCTACAATAACACAGCTTCAATATTTCCCCTCTGAGTTTTCTCTAATTCTAAACATCACCACTTGCAGAAGAGGAGGTGTGAGAAAGCTGTACTTTGACATTATATCTTCCACAGACAAAGGTAAAAACCTTATAGGGATTACAGTGTGAGGAAGACACTCCACTTGGGGACTACAACAGGGTTCATCTCGGTACAGCTGAGTAGTACATGGGTGCAGTTCTGACTTGTGGTCATTATCTGAGATCAAACAACAAACAGTAAGAAGAAAGGCCAGAAAAAATATGCTGAGTTCATATCAGCCTGTTTACCCAGTGACCACTCTAGCTCCTTTCAGATCAAGTTTTGCTCCTCTTTCAATTCAAAACCTTTTTTTATTTGGTAAGAAAAGGAGGAGGGAATAGTTACATCCTAGCTTAGGTGGGTTCATAAATATTTGTTTGAACTGTGATGCATTTATTAAGACTATACTACGTTCATTGCGGTGAAATAAGCAACACTTGTATTTAAGTGTATTAAGACATGGTAAAATATTTTTGAACTTTGATTATTTTATGAAAATTTTAGAGATGATGTCGCCTTCCTCAGGAAAAGCAAAATTCAGACAGGTCATGAATGAAGCTTTTGTGGATTACTGTTGTTACTGTCAGGAAACTAAGACATTAAAATATTTTTAAGCCAGTATTTCAACAGTCTATATTTTATTGTACATTAAATGGAACTAGGTTGTTCTTTAAACCTTGTCCCAGGTGAGATGATAACACTTCAGGTTAGAGATAGGCAGGAGCCAAAACGAAGGCAGAAATTGCAGAGAAGTCAGGAGGTAGCTTTATGCATTACTCATGGGGAATGGATGACATAATCATTTCTAACCCATGAAGGTATTTTTGCCAGTTACCTAAAATATTAATCTCTCCTGAATAAGATGGTTCCTGTGTGATATGAATCTTCACTGAGTGTCAGTGTCTGAAGAGGTGCCAGGTTAATGAAGAATGCCAAATGCCGTCTCTCAGAGCAAATTCAAATATAGGATCCCTTTGTACATAAGGTTAGAAAAGCAGTCACTGATGACTGTATCTAGAAGAAGAGAATTTTATCATAATTTTTTTGTTGAGAAGTCTCATGGGAGCTGTTTATTTGCTTCCCCTCCGAGCCACCCAGCTGTTCCTTCTATTTGTGGTCTTAGAGCTAATTACATAATGTCCCTAATTTATACTCACTGGTAAATCAGATCAGAGCATTACCTGGAGGGCAAGCTCTAATTAGAGGAATTTCAGAACAAATTGTCTAAAGAGCTTTCTTAGAGTGATTAAATGCAAGTGATGGGACTGTCTCCCTCTCTCCCCATTCCCTTTTTAACAACATGAATATTTACCTAGCACAAAACCTTGCAGATTAAAGAAAGAATCCCAGCAATGACAATCTTAATTAAAGGGATATAAAACAAATGGCAGTGCTACCCAAGAGAACAAACTGAATATATGCAGATGAGTGCTGTGTTCTCTTACTACTGTTTTAATATCTTAGAAATAACAAAGTGCACAGTAAGTGCCTTACGTCATGGATGAATGGAAGAAAGATACATGTGAATCCCCAATTTATATTGTGTCTGCAGCATGTTGCCTAGGAACACAGAAACAAAGAAGAAAAGCATGCAGTCATTTGTCCTATACAGCCCTGGAAAATATATAGTTTCATCTTTAAAATGGCACATATTGGTCAAGATGTGTTATCAAAGGCCTTGCTGAGCAGTGAAAAGGGCGAAGTAGAAATGACCCTCTGTACTTTGCCTGGGGAAGGATGAAAAGCTCAACAGTTTATATCACCAGTAGTTAAATACCCTGGAAGCAGAAGGATCTTCATCTCATGCAAACTGTCTCAAATAGCTGTCTGGAGTTCATGAGGAGAACAGTGGGCAGCAAAGAAAACTGTGAAGTCAAACAGAAGAAGAGATGTGACTTTGCTGTTTGGCTGGTGGTGCAGATTCTGGTTGGGACATTGGAATCAGATTCAGCCATTAACATCCACCAAAAGAGAAAAAAAGAAGGGAATGGAGATTTGGGAAATGGATAATGACATTTTAATACCTTTTCTTGTGCTTATGGAAAAGTAAATTTTCTGTTTTACAAGAGAATAAAAGGAGTAATATATCACCGTGCTCTGCCCTATTCCTGATACCTTTGAATTCCTACTGTACTGTGTGAATTTGTGGTTGTCTGGAATTCTGTAATTAAATTTCTTGTCCTGGGTAGACCTTGAATAGCTTGAGTCCATTATCCCACAGTAACTAAGGTAATGTCAGCCCCTTCTTCCTGAAACAACATCCCTCTTGTGTGCAAGGACATCATGTAATATTTTTTCCTGAAGAAGATACCCTGAACTCCTTTTTTTAGCTACCTTCTTGTATAAAAATAACAAGAACTTGGAACAAGTACTACAAAGGTCATTTTAATATGTACCCACTTCTTGGGCACATTAGGATAATGTAGTAATTATCAGCTGAAATAATAGCTCCTCTTCCCTGCCTGTTGATTAGAAACAAAAAGAAATAAATCATGTGACAAGTGTATGAGGCCAGCTGAATGGGTCTTGAAACACTTTGATTTGCTCTCCAACTGATCTTTACAGCATTTAAGAACAAGTACTTTTCTAGTCTCCCTAGATAAACAACTCTTGAGAAAATATTAACCAGCTGAAAGTGGTATCCCTTAGGGAAAATCCCTTATTACAGAACAGCAAAAGCTGCTAGAAGTAGGTGACTGCCAAGATTCTGCAATAAAAACAGTAGTTCATAACACAGGGAAAGTGAAATGAAGGAAAACAAAATCCTCATGGGCTTCAAGTTAGTATATAGTGCCAATCTCCCAGAAGGCTTAAAAAAATTCTCAGAAGGACAAAAATACTTTAAACCTTTTCCCTTTTTCTTTTTTTGTTTTTTTTGAGAAAAACATTGTGCTTTTCCTTTTATATGATAGGTTCATTTCTCCAGATCTAAGCATTGCTAGACATATCCTGACACATACTATTTTGACTGGTGACATTTACAGTCAAGAATTCCTGTGAATGTACATAGGCACTTAGAAATTCCCCGAAATTTTTTCTTGAACTTTGAAAGAGATAAAATTTAATAATGTAAAATTGGCAGTTATCTTTATTAATGAGTATGCTTGAAACCCTGCATCCAGCTCTGTTTAGCTGGTTGGACTAGAAATACACAGTTTCTTTCAGTTTTGGGATGCACAGGTCCATCTCCTGCAGGGATGAATGTATAGAAGCTGTCTTACGTGTGTATTGTACCTCAAGAAATATTTACCTCTTATACCTTTTTTTCTTTTTATCTTCATTCGTAGTATGCTCCCTTGGTGACTGGCCAGTTTCTCTATTCTCTGTAAATGGTTTGTATGAGTGTCTGAGAAGTTTTGACCTACCTTGACACAGGGAACTGTGATTATACCATGGGGCAACTTGGAGTGAGTCATAAGCAGAAGAAATCTCCCCTCAAATTTTATGCTTTCTTTTAATTGTTTTTAGAGTGCAATACAGGAGTGTGCGGCATATGATGAATCCCATCTTGCTATCAGAGCGCTGTGTTGCTACTAGTGAGCGTTTGTCTGCCATTTCTGAAATACCTGATTAGAAACATAATTTGTAATTTGGAGTGCTATGAAAATAAAATAATTTTTATTGTTGGAAGACTCATTAAACTTCCCTCAATTATGTGGCTACTGGAGGCAATGTGAAGAAAAGTGCTAAAATGTCATATTGTAGGATACTGGTATGGAGTGGGGGATGATTTGGCAGCTGTCTGTGGGAAAATTTCATCTCCTAATTACATCTTTCAGAAGCAGTGGTGGTGCTTCCAGCACCTCTGTGCCAGAGCAAGGCAGGACAATGCTGGAGCTTGCCCCCAGAGGCAATGTGACTTGAAGGCACCATCTGAGCCTTGCAGCATGACCCATGGCTTAAGGGTGAGGGAAACCCCCCCATTTCCTACATGGTAGAGATGCATCTGCTTTTGGACATACCAGGTAAGAACTGCTATCATCAGTACACCACTACCTGTGTCTTCTGCAAGTGCTTTGGTAGCAGCCTTCAGGATTCAGGATTGTCAGGCACAGTCAGAGAGAGAGGTCCTGCGTGTTTTGATTCAGATAAATACATTCTACACATGTGTTTGCTGTTGAAGGCAAGAAGAATGGAAGGTTGAGGCTCATCCAGGTTCAAAAATCACACAGACAACTAACACAGAGGTAAGCAGAGGGTTTGAGGAATAGTGGCCACTGCTATTTTAAAGTGAACATGAAAAGCTGCCAAGAATATCTAATATGAATGCCCTATCCTTACTTTCTCTGAGTAATCACATAGTTATCTATATGAACACACAAGTGAGTTCCCCTTGGCTTGAGGGTAACAAGAGCTAAAGATCCTACTGTGCAGTCAGCTTTAAATTTAGAGGTAATAAAATAGATTGGGAGAGCTTGAAAACTTTCTGAATGCTGCAAAGGTTTTTATTTCATAATCCTGGTGTGATCTGTTATAAATCCTTTTTTTCTTTCCCAAATATGATAACATTGCCTTTCTCTTCAACATTTATTTCTCTAATCTGTGTAAATTTCTAGCAAAGGAGCTCTTGTTTATTGGTACATGTGGAGAATATAATGCTCTGAGTCCCAAATCTTGGTTCATGCTCTAGGCAGTACTTTAATATAGGTAATAATAATACTGACATACTTTTGAGGAGTGAAAATAAAGAGACTCCTTGGAGTGAAATAGATGACAGAATTATAGCAAATGAAGTTTTAAGACTGACACCATGGAGGAAAGCTTTACAGGTAATTCAAAGTGATATTTAAAGTAATGATTTCAAAGATATAAATAAGAGTTATGCTGCACACTCTCATTTCCTTAATGTGGTAATCAGCTATTATTAGATAATTTTGCCTTTGAAAAGTGTCTAACTAAAACAAATATATAAAGGATATTGCTGTTCAATGGAATAATGCAACACAAAAAAATTTCTAAAATCATTTAAGATCCCTAATTCACAATCATTGATTGTAATTATTTGTGATGTTCGTAGTTGGATTAAGTGCCAACCACTGCCAAATAAATGACTGTTTGAAAGCAGAGATTTCACACACTAGTCAAAATCAGATCAAACCTCTTTTTTTAGAATGTTTTATCCATTAGCCAATTCAACACACACAGTCAATAGCTAAAGTTTGGCTTCATACACCAGAGATTCTGAGCAAGGGAGAGTGGCAGGAAGAAATTTTTAACTGGTTCACATTCTTTCTGCTAACTACTCTATTATGACAAGTGAAGTTTAAATTGCTTGATTGAAAACTTATTTTATTTGCTCAACCTTGAAGTCAAAGGTGTCCTCTTCCTTGACTCCTGTGCCCATGAAATGGACAGAGTTGATAGCCCATAAAATTGACTAACTTTTCACTGGCATGCTATTAATATTTTGTCATATGAAAAGCTCAAGAAAACTAGACTTATACAGGTTTATTTCTGCTTGGAAAAATATGTTAAAGAAAAGCTTAAGTCTGAAAGGAAGAGGTAGCGTTCGTTTGGTTTGTGGATTGTTTTATTTTTGAATTCAGAATGAAAAAATGCCATCTTTTCAAAGGGAAAATACTAGCAATGGTTTTGATTTGCCAAACATTTCAAAACCAACTGAGAAGTTTACCTGCAGAATCTGTAAATTTTCAGAGAGATACCCCAATATTTAAAGGATACCTAATCATCAAATTTGTTGTAAATATTTTTCATTAAATTGTATATTGTATTGAATAGACATTTAATATTCTATTACTTCAAAGTATACATAATATACAATTTAATCCATATTTTCACTCTACCTAAACTTTAGGTGAGTATTCTAATTGTATTTGAATGATTTGAATCTTCACTGCTGATGGTGATTCAGAGCTCTAAACCTATTGTTACATATAATATACCATTCTTTTAGTTTCTCTACAATTTCCTTGTTTTTAAATGGGTATAGGAAAGAAGGTGTCTTATAGAGTGTCAAATCTGGAAAATTTAGAGCCAGAGAGCAACAATTCATAAGTTAAATCCCTGGCAGTATTCTGGAAAAGAATCTTGAGGGAGTATCAGTTTTCCAAATAACAATTCCAGAATATCTTTAATATGTCTGTTGGAAAAAAGAAATCTGATTATCTTAAAAGTAGCAGTCTGTCAAACAATAAACACAGCTAATGATCTTGCTGTTTTAGCAAGTAGAACTACCATTATTGTGCAGACTCTGCTTTTTTCTTTTGCGTATAATAACAAAGAATCATTACATGCTACTTGGTTCGAAGAAGGTTATTTTGTGATTTTCCCATCTGCTTTCAGAGAGGTGGTATCATGAAAATCCTGGCCAAATTACTCTCATAGGGTGCTGAACCACAGAATGATTAGGGTTGGTAAGGCCCTCCAGAGATTTCTAGTCCATATCCTATTGAGGGGAGTAAGACTAACTTCATAGTTAGACTGGACTCTTCTGAGTGTTACTGGGTTTTGAATATATTCAGGGCTGGAGAGGCTACAACATTTCTGGGCATGTTTCTTGTGATTTTGTTTCCTCCACTTGTACCTGATCAGAATTTCCCTTGTTTCAATACACAACTTGCAGAAAGAAATGTCTGTCTCAGCCTTTCCTACAATCCCCCTCTAGGTAACTGAATATTCCAATGAGATCCCCCTTAACCAAGCAAGCTTCACTCCTTCACGCTCTCCCTTTGGATCATAAAGCCATATCCCTGCTGGGCTTGCACCAGTGGGTCAATATGTATTACATACTGGGGAACCCAAACCAGTGGCTTTATGCAGGGCACTGCTGAGGGTTCTCACTTGTCCTTTCCTCTTTGTGGCACTTTACTCACCCCTCCTCAGGCATGACTTAACCAGAAGCCTCTGAGCAACTTCTGCCCTGCTTCACATTTTGCCAGCTGCCTCTACAGGTTCTCCAAGTGGCCTTTTGTAAATAAAAGGGATTTATAGTCCTTCAGCCTCTACCATGTCAGAGACCTCAGAATCTTTCTCAGAGCCCATGTTGCTGCAGCACAAGGGGTGATTTCTGCAGTCTGTTCCCAGGATTGCTCTCCTTAGCACATCTTCATCTGTCTCCTTGGGCAGGCACCCTCCGTCCAGCACCACAGGACTCAACAAATAACCTCAGCTTATCATCTCTATTGTTTTCCATGGGGTTGTGGAGATAAAGTCAAATAAAATCTATCCTTTATTTTTAGACTCCAGGACTGAATAACAAAATACGTAATAGGCAGTAATAAAGTAGAACTTTAAAAAAATTAAAAACAAAGTCTAGTTGAAAGGAATTTTTCTTTAATGTGTCTGACTGAATTGTATCTCTCATTGAAGGAATAACAAATGCTCCAAATGACTTCAGTGGAGCAGGACTTATTCCTGTTATTTATTGAGACTCCCTTCTCTGGTGAGCATTTAGGACCTGAAATAGCCAATAGCTTCTGACAGACAAAATAGAAGTTTGCCCTCATTCAAATTTTTATGAAATTAATATAACACAACCAAATCAAAC
>VXBT01007396.1:51613-77376 GCA_013400235.1 Oriolus oriolus | reverse complement strand
CCCCCAAGGAAATGTGCCTTTAGTAACTGCATAACAGATAGAATGCATACAAGACTTATTCTGCTATATATAAAGGGGGAATTTATTAGGATGGCTATTGAACATAACTTTAATAGAAAATGATTATCAAAGAAATTTCCATTTCACTATCATTTAATATTCATAGTTATTACATACTTCTTTTAATTGTTCTGGAATATAATTAATCAAGTTAAATTAAGTTGCTCTGTAATCAATAATGATGTTACTGTGCCACACGAGAGTCAAGAAATGTTTGTGAAACAGGCAGCACAAAATGATTGTAAATACATTTGGAAGAGACAAGAAGAAAGATATTTTACAAAGCACAGGAATGACCACTTGACGTCTTTTCTTAATATCTTTCTTTTATGAGACAGAAGGGATTTGTGGGAAAACCATTTTTTGAGAATAAAAGACAAAATGGCATAAATCACGCTGTAGCTGTTGACTTCCTTGTCATGGGAAAATTTGTACAAATGTGCCATAGTATGATTCAGATAAAGATTAGATTCACATTAGTAAGCATGTAAAAGAAGGTAGATATCTGAACTTTTTCTAGCTCAGAAGGTGGCTACAAAGGCTCTTTATTAATTGATTTGGTAGTTAACCAAACTCACCCATGATAAAACTATTGTGATGAATTCCATAAACTATTAGTCATTGTGTACTATACCTTTCTTTTTATATCACCCCTGCTTTAACAAATGGTGTTGCACTGAGATTTCCAAATAACAGCAAAAATTGTGAGACTTTTATTGTTGCTAACCTAAACAGGTACAGATTATGATGTCTGTGGATGCCCCCCTATTAGAAGAAAGGTAAGAGATCAGCTTGTGGGTTTATCTAGTGGTGTACATACATCAGCAGCTTGTTCTTCCTTCCATCATAGCAGTCATCTGTGGTAACTTCAGTCAGTTTAAAAGCCAGAATTTCCTTTCTGTGGAAAACATTCAAGAATAGGAGTGATCTCAGAGCTGATCTCATCCCAGGATCAGGCTGGTACATGATTTAGGACACAAACCCTGGAGCTGAGGAACACTCCTGGATCCTGTAGACAACACTGTCTTACCCAAAGTTGTATATAGCAAATGAGTCTCTCTGTTAGTCTGAGATTAAAATCACAAACCTGCGGCTGAGGCTATAGAAATTGCAAAAGTGTCTTTGTCTCCTTACACATTTTTTTTTTTCACAGTATAATTTGGCTTGCTACAATCTGGTCTTGCAGACCACTGTGTTCACATATCACGAGGTTACAGCTAATCTTTGAAGAATTTAACAACCATCTTTTCTATACCAGTCTCTGCACCAAATCTAAATATATTAATAATTCTCAATTATAGTCCAGACTGTTGTTGTAAAACCTTTAGAAAAGAACCAGAAAAACAATAGAAATAAAAGCCCTACAGATTCTAGTATCAGGACAATATTTCATGTTGCATTGTTGAAATAAATGGTAGCAGATAAAGCATTCTTAGTTTGGTGGAAACTAGACCTACCAAACCACTGAGTATCCATCCAGTTTCCACCTTTCTTCTTGATGCATTGCAGCCTGTGAGACAAGCCAGTGTTCGAATGACAAATGCTTCATAACTGGATGCTATTTTCTAGGAGACTTTGCTACATTTGCCTGTTTCAAAAAGCAAAATTCAAGTTAACCTGTATCTGGAGCATTCTAATTTTGGAAATTGGCAAGTGCGTAAGTGTTTGTGTTTTCAGCAATACTATGACATATTTAGAATGTTTTAGTGTGTGATTTTGATACAGCCTCTTTGTTAGAAAACCTGTTCTGAAACCAGTGAACCCTTGAGGGATTTTAATCAATAAAAATGAATGCATTTATAAGGAAGAAGGATTTAATTCTACAGAAGACTTGTTCAGACTGGCCAATGCAAGGAATCTGGATCTGACTAGAGAAATTTCATTTTCATTTATGACTGTGGTTTTTGAAGCTTTCTACCTATTTCACTATCTAGATCAGCTTTTGCTAACCGCCTTCCATGACAGTTTAAGTGCCAACGACAGAACAATGGAAACAGTCCAAAATAGTACTAATTTCTTAAGGTAAATTGTTTGCTTAAGAGTAACATTAGTTAGGTGAGTCTGTACAGAATATATTGATTTAAAAAAAAAATAAACATTATTGGAACAGTTTTAACTTTTATTATCATCATGAAAAAAAAGTTCCCTCATCAAAATTATTTGGAACTTCAAGCTTGACTGAACTTGAAAAATGCAGAGCAAAATTTTGCCAGATTTCATCCGAATCTTTCTCTGGCATATAAAACTTGGATGAGGTTTTTATACTTCTGGAACATATTGAGAAAATAGGTCCAAGCTTCAGATGTGTGAGAAAATTCTCTTGTGTTCTTTTACAAGAATTTTCTTTCCTAATCTTTCACTGACTTTATATGACCTTGAACAACATAAATCACTTCAAAATATTTTACACATAATTCTTCTTAAATATAAGAATGATGTACTATATTAGTAGGGATGTTATGGCTTTAATTTATTTATTTTAATTTTTGAAAGTTATTTTTAAAACAAAGCAGTAAATGAGTGTTACCACTTTACAATTGTAACAATTTCACAGTGAGAAATAGAGATAGAACCGTATCTCTTCAGATATTGTTTCTTATTTTAAAATCAGTTCACATGAATCAAGCTTGTGCCCCCCTTATATTCTCTAAGTGGAACAGTTTGTGTGAATAGGTTTAGCTGGCTGGACTGTTTGTGAAACCTGCATTTAACATTTATGCAAAATGAGCACTCACTTCTGGCAGTGTTATTACAGACAGCCGATCAGAGATTGGTAGCAATTTTGTGCAAATTAATTGACCAATCACATCCAACAATTTAAATAGCATGTATAATATGGGACAGATTTTGACATGTTTGAATAGTTCTTTTGTTCACTACACTTAGGCTCCCACAGAAAGCCACTATTCAGGGTGAGCAAGAGTACTGACTGATGGCTAATCTGCATTTTCTACAAGCCAAGAGGTTTTCATGACCAAGCTCTAAAAATTAAAGAATAATTAATTGGATAATTTAAAATAGATATCTAATAAAAATATTAGTGAAGGTAAGAAGTCTCTCATGAGCAGAAGAAATTAGATCACTGCCGAATGATTCACTGTGAATCATTCACACAGCTGTAGAAATGATTCAGACTGACAGATTGATGGGTAGAACATGCCCATAAAGACAGGATATTCCCCACTCTTTGTTATCCTTTCTGTGTTACACATTCTACAGCTTTGACTGAGATTCTACAAGTTCATGCAAAGCAATGAAAGCTAGACAGCAGGATGATCTCTGATTTTCCTACAAGCACAACATTAAAGGATGGAGCCCAACAGGAGCAATTGGCTGAAAAAGAAATGGAAATTACATTCTCAATTAACAGTGGAGCTATCAACTGAAATGCATATTATGCACTCTTTGGGCTCAGTTTTATAAGAGATATGTGGAAAGGGTTGGAGTTAGCTGATTAATTTTGTGTCTGGTCAAGTAAAACTCTTATTAGTAATAAACAAACAAACATAGGAAAAGAGTAATTTTTTTTTTTTTTTACTGCAACCCAAAGCAAACTTCCAGTGGTTGAATTACTGTGATTAAATATGCTGTGGAACTTCACTGACAGGGGCATAATATTTTTCTGAAATAATATGTTTTTGAACTGACATCTCCCTGCTTCTTCATGTGAGAATAACAATATTTCCATAGCTTTAAATACATTCTTCCTGTTGAAGTTACAATAACACTGAACTTGATCAAGTTTAACCTGATGAATTTTTGAATAATTCCTTTTAATTTTTAGCATGAAGAACTTTAGCTAAAGGTAGCTTCTGTATTAGCATTTTAACAGCTTAGTAACTGTAAAACATTTACAATAAATGAAACATAGTCTTCAAAAAACCAGAAAATAAGTCTGTCATCTTACTTGAATATGGAGCTGCTCTTTTTAAATACCACAGCTGGTACCCTTTGATTAAGTAATGCCTATCAAGTGGATTACTTTAAATGGAAATTTTATAGTGTTTGTATTTGAATAGGAGAAGCCAGGTTTGTAGCATATGTGCACTGTATTTCAGCTGCACAGTGCAATGAAGTTTTAATCAAAGAAGCAGCATAAATGTTTGACCTTTTGGATTTTATTTGTACTGTTCTGAAGCCATCCCAGAAAGATTTTATATTGAACATGAAATCAGAAAATATTTTGACTTTCTTTTTTAAGTGCTATGTTGTGCTAGGTACCTTCTACCAAAATATTTAGGAAAAAAAAAGGCAAAAGGTCTAGTCTCATTCATCAAAAAAACTGTTATGGTATGTTCTGAACCCTGCTCTAGCCTTTAGGGTTGATTGACTCTGATAATTTTGCTTATATAGAGCTCCAAAAAAGTGTTACTTCTTTTACAGACAGAAATGAAGGAATGAGTCCTATATAAAATATCTTGTGGTTTCTCACCACCAATCTGAGAATCTTTGGGCCTTGGAATGCAGTCATTTCAGTGGATAATCAAATGCATAGATGTCAAACACTACTTTTATCTGAGAAATATAGGCGGCAGGCAACACTTCATATACAATTTAAGTGCTCAGCTCTAATAGTGGTTTACAAATGTTGTTTAATTGTTCAGGAGTCTTGAGATGCATAGATATTTTCTTCATAAAGTTGGCATCCCTGCACATCCTAATCCAGCAAGCATTTACACATACAGAAAGTTCATTCAAAAACTGCTGTCCATAAGTAGGCCAAGATCTTTTTGATAATTCACTTACGACTGCAGAAGTTATATGGGAAGTACTAAACTTGGGTTCCCTTCTCACAGCTAAAAAGCTGAAACCCATGTTTTCTGCTTCAGTCACTGCATTTTCTTCCAGAGTGGTTCTCAGAAGAGTTTTCTGAGCACACTTCCCAATTCCCTTGTCAAGCTAGCTCATTGCATGGCAAGGAATACAGCAGTCACAGGGCCAGAAGGAAAATAAAAAGAAAAGAAGGAGAAAGATTACCTTGACTTTATACTAGAATAAAAAGGGATTGATTCTTTATTTTTCAGTACCATAATATCCATAAACATCACCAGGCCTCAGAATGAGAATCCAGAGTCATCTTCTCCATGTGCTCTTTCACGAATATAATTTGCATTTCCCGGAAAATTCAGTGGTAAATGAGGTAAAAACTTTGAAGTCTTTTGGAAAATGAATACTTAGTCCTGAGAAAAAGAGGAATTCACTTCCCTTGCAGTGCTTAGGAAAGCAGCACACACACTGAATAATGTAACAGGCGGAGTGGGTGGGTGTGCATGTGCAGGCAGAACATCGCAGAGCCACTGTTGCTTCACAATGAAAATTCATTCCCAGACATGTCTTTTCCACACAAGCATTTTAACACATTCTTCCTAACCTGAACATGTTGGGCACAAAGGAGCTTGATGCATCATGCTGTTTATCCTTGACCTTTCCTGTTGGGTTCAGGGAGGTAAACATCTTCTATTTTATCTTGGAAAATTCTAATTAAAAGAGAAGGGAGAGATTTAAAAGTGTGAAATTTTAATAGACTTTCCCACTGTAGCAATTGTACATTATGTCATCTTGGATAAATTTTGACTGAATTAGCTTTTGCAGAATGCCCACCAGACCTGCTTTCACAGGCTGTTTTGCCATCTGCACTATTAAAACATCCCCATTAGCTGTGCCTGGGGTTTAATCTTTTGCAACTGATTACAAATTGTCCATAATTCACAGCCTGAAATAGAATCACAGGAATCAATTTTTAAAAGTTAGACTTGCAAATTCATTATATCAGAAACAAAAGGATATATCTACTTATAATGATTTTAACCTGGAAAGGATGAAGATTATGTTGGTCACAGATGCTGATAATAAAGATCAGATGCTAATAAAGAATTAGTCAAAGTACAATTATTTGACTCATGGGTGTTCAGGAAAGTTTTAATACGCTTATATTGCAGATCTGACAGAAGTTCTAGTATTTCTCTTGAAGTCTGGCTGGAAAAATCCGACTGTATGTGAGTCACTGCCCTCTCACTGTGGTTAAATGATACATACTCAAAAAGTAAACAGAAATTCTGCTCTGTAAACCAAATATCTGTTCTTTTAGACATATAGAAGGGAGAAGCATTTTTTTTTCCTATGACTCCCTTAACAACGGTCTGTTTATAAAATACTCTTCCTCATTTTTGTCTTTTAGGAAGGAAAAAAAGGTTAATGGAGAGTCTAGAAGGTATTACCTGAAAGCTGGAACTTCAAACCTTGCCTTAAGACTGTCATCTCCCTGTTCAGACAAGATGTGTATGCTGCCCTGCACTCGAGTTTCCTCCTCAATAGTCCTTTCCTAGTTTATCTATGGTTCCTGTATCAAGAGAGAGGGTGATCAATAGTCACCTGGAGCTAACTCAAGGTCAGCTTTGAAGCAGTTAGATGTCAGTAAAGTCAACAGGTTTCTAGAATGCATGTTTATTTTTCTACCACTAATGATGTATTTCTGGTTTGGAAGTCTCTTTTACAATAACCGAAAAAAGAAGTGGGGATTCCACTTAGAATCTGTATTCCTAAAATAAGAATTATAAGTCTTCTCGCATACCTGTTTAGAAGCAAGTAATATGGATGGGGAAGGTAAAGAAGTAAAAGTAAGGAATAGTTAGAGCATTTTTACACATCAGAGCTGTGTAAAACCACAAAATATGTTGTTAAGTCTTGGTTAAGTTGGTATTCCCATGATTTCCAGGCTTTTTGACAAAACGGAGACCTGAAACCCTATGAACATCCTCTACTTTGAACTCCTAGTCCCATCAAACTTGAGGTTTCCTCTGCATGGCAATTTACGTCATGAGAGTGCACAAAGCCACAGCAGCTGGGAGCCCTAACCACTCTGAAAGAAAATGGGCATTTGTTGTCATGGTTTGACAACAGGCTTTCAGAACTATAATGCTTCACTGGAATCCAAACATTCAATATAATGCCTACAAATTATGATTTTGGATGCAGAATGTATTTTGAAAATTACTGATTCCATTTCCAGCATGCCGAAGGAAATGGAGGAAATTATATTTTCTGATGACAGATCTAGTATCTACCCTGTGGAGCTGTATGAGGTAAGCAGTTGTTTTCTGCCTTTTAATCTTCTCTGTGTCCATCCTTGTAGCTGAAAATGTATCAAAAGTGGAATATTTGAATGTTTATTTGCTCAGGAAAAAATTTGGGGAAATCAGTCTTACTTTTTTTAAGGTAAGAAGTCCAATCTAAAGCTATTCTTGAAAGAGCAAAGAGAAGGTAGATCCCTCCCAACACTGAAACAGCATCCTTGCATTCCTCTGAAGAAACCATCTAGATTTCTTGGGGTATCACTATTCCTTGGGAAGTTTGACTACCACAACAGGGAGGGCTTAGAGTCTTGACTCTTGGTTCAGAACTTCAGACTACATTTTCTTTCATGACTGCTGACCTAGGAGCAGTAATGAAGGATGATTTGGAGATAGATAAGTACGCCCTCATCGGACCCTGAGATGGCTGTCAGCAGTCTATAGCAGATGAATAGTGCATTGATCAGCATGTGCCTTCTTACCTTGTGCATACAAAGACATTGGGGTGGCATGCTTCCTTTTTCTCTTGCACTTTGCACACCACATCTATCAAGAAAAAATGTGGGCTAGGCAGCTCAAAGGTAAAAGAAGCTGTCTCAGCAACAGGGGGATGACTCAACAAGGAAATGACATGGGGAGAAAAAAAAGTTTATCTCTTCAAAAGGATACAGACACCTAACTATTCATTCATTCAGAAGCTCTAGGTGTGGCAGTTTCTTTCTCTTTCTCTCTGATCATGTATCCAGTCAAAACAGCAGTTCATGGCAATGGTCCCAAATAATGTAATGCATTTAAAAAGGCCAAATGAACATCTGCATCATGTAGCTGCCTGTCCTTCAACATAGGATACATACCAGGTCTAAATATCAGGCAGAGAGCTTGCTCAATATTAAACTTGAAATAACTGGATTGTAACATGTTTGCAGTGACTTAAATTGGTAGAGAAAGAATCCAGCTCAGGCTAGTGCAAGGCAGAGCATTTTTTTCAGAAATGTCTATTAGGTCTGATTTATTCACATTACATTATTTTCCACAAGGCTGAAAGGTCATATGTATTCCAAACCACAGAAGCAGCTAGAGCTCAAGGGGAAAGGGAACCTGGAGTCTAGGGTAAGGCCAGTCTGTGTGCGATGCTTGGGGTAACCGCTTGTCTCTTTAGACTCTAATATCAGTTCTTTCTGAGCCTCTCAGGAGATGGTTTGCTTGTACTAGAACTGATGTTTAGACCATCAATAGAGAAAAGCTGAAAAGAAGCAGAGGAAACCAAGCAAGTAGATGCCACAACATGCTGATTCATGCTTTAAAAATTCCATAGTGACCCTGGTAAGTTCAGCAGCAGCAGCAGCAGGGGTTTTCCATTGATTCTTTGAAGAGAAGGGAAATAAAGCCTTCTTTTGCAGCTATTGCCTGGACATGCCTCAGATCTGGACCTTTCCCAGGGTTGCTGAAAGCTATCTAATCCTTGTTTCCACCTGCTCCAGCACATCACATTTTGCAGCTTAGCAAGGCTCTATCTTTAGCCTCTCAGCAGTGGGACATTTTAGGCAGAAGAGGATTAAGCAGGCCCACACAGATTTAAGTGCAGTCTGCAACTAGTCACAAATGTATTATCTGCGTAAGCTGTCATTACTGGCAAGAACATAAAACATAATTGTCACATTGCACTATTTCTGATTAATTGGTTTAAGGCATGAAGGAAGAGTTTTTATACCTAAATAATAGTGATATTTGTTAAAATAAAACTTCATTACACTATGTCTGTATAATTTAGCATTTGTTTAAACAAGGGGAACTGAGCTTTATAAAGAAACCTGAGGGAAAATATGGCTGAAGATAATTTGTCACACTAAACATTACTACTATAATGTCAAAGGGACATAAGCCTGACAAATCTAGTTGGCTAAATCAGAGTGTGGGCATTTAATACTGATGTAGGTGTTGCTTATGCAAATTTTAGAGTATTAAAGCATTTGTCCCTAAAATCATAATGTTTTATTTCATTGTTGTACAATTTCTTTAGTATAGAAACAAGAATGACAACAGGAACATTATTTTCTCCCATTTTGTTTTTTCCCATAAAAACCTGAAGTGGTGTAAGGATTTAGAAATTCTTTACATGGATCCTCAAAAGCAGGTGGTTTTAACTGGAAAGACTTATTACTGTAACTAATCATATGCAAGCATCTTTGCTTTTGTAAAGATGAAGTTCCTCATATGTAATAATCTGCTCCCTAGAAATGTTCTTCTTCTTTGGAAACTGAGATGTGTCCTTGCTCTGAACTTGGGTTTGGCAGAGTATTTCCCTGTACCTGGGATCTCTGCCAGCAAAATGTGAAGGCATGGGGTGGGACAAAGGAAAGAATGGGCTAGCTTGACGGAGAGGTTAGCAGCCTGTGGCCAAGGGTTACAGAAACTCAAAATATGAAACTTTCACTGAAAATGAGTTGTGTAAAATGAACAATTCTTCCAACTCATAGGAGCATTCAAATGGAGATACACTGGGCTGGACTCCTGATTTGCACATAGCAGAACTTCACTGGCAGTAAATGAAGACTTACATGTTTACAGTGGGAGAAATTACATTCTAATTTGGACTCATTATTTCTCCTTTTTTTCTTCACAGTTGCAGGGTGAAAATTAATTATTGTTTGGGTTGACATTTTTACTGCATTTTCTTCAGTCAAGTTTGAGATTAATTTTTTTCTTTGTAAAGTTGAAATTAAATTCATGCAAACCAGACTGATTTTAAACAAATGCTCTGTAAGAAGGAGGCAGCTTTTCCACATCTGAAGAGAGACATGTTTGAAATAATATATGCACATCTATTTAAAAATCGTAATTTATTTATATGAAGAGTGATAACTGTATTATTTCAGGCAGTTATGACGAAGTCAGCTATCTTTAAAGATCACTAAAGAGTTAGAAATGAGGAAGACACTCAAAAATGTTGTATAATTTTTGTCCCCTCAAATAACTAGCCCTTTGAGCAACAGGACTTCAACTCATCTAACTAGCATTTGGCTTTTTTATGTTGGTAAATAATAAAACCTTTTATCCTCTTCTTATATTCATAATATGAAAAACAAAAGGTTCTTTTAGCAGAGGCAAATAGTTAAATTGTGAAGGCTATGTTACACAGGAGGACAGACTTGGTTGACTAAAATGCCTTTCTGCTCGTAAATCTAAAACTTTTAAGATAGTTGATTTACTGTCCCAAATCCTGTCAAAGTAATCTTGACTTTTAAAAGCAAGTGCTCAGATCTGCACTCACTTGGAATTTGATGTGCAGCTATCACTGTGGTGGATGGACTTAAGCTATGTAATTATATATGCACTTGTGCCCTGGCTACATGTAAGTGGTCACGACACTTGGGAGATGGATTGTAACTGAAATAAACCTCGCCTGTGGAGCAACCAAGAACTGTATGCAGACATCACATTACCACATCATCTTTGCCTAGAGGAGTGGTGAGAGCAGGAAAATAGGGTGTGACACCAACTGTTTGGCTTCTACATGCAAATTGTCCTGCCCTTATGAGTCATTATGCGCACAGTTCAGGCTTAACACAAATTTGAATTTTTGCTTGAAGCAGTGGGTTTTGTGTAGTGAGACCTTCAGGGCAAGTATTCCAAAGTAAACTCTATGTAGAGCTGTCCTATCCCCTTGCCTTGTTCAACTCTGTCCACACCCTGTGCTGGAAGACATGTCAGAATCATCTGATTTATTAGTTGCTACAATTGCTGGTGTGGCAAAGCAGCTCCCTCTGCTCTACAGTGTAAATGTTGTCCCTCTGTAACAGGCAGTCACTATTCAGGGCAGTTCAGGGGGCTCTGGAGGTCTGGAATATGCTTAAAAAGACAGTTTATCAGCCTGCATATGTTTCCTCATGTCGTGTGTACTGCCAATACTGATTCAGTCTCTTAAAGACTATATATCTATGAGAATGTTGTTGTTATAATGATAATTTTCTTAATTTAAGATGACCTTGTTTAAGTCACAGATGTTGTGGATGACTCACACAGTATTAACATTCTTCACATTCCTATAAAGATTCCTTTTTCTGATGCTAAGACTTCCACCTGGTTCCTCATCAGACTCTTTTTGTGAGTTTCACAATTGAGCTAAAGTGGGAAACATCTGTTGATGAGTATTCATTTCATTATCTCTCTGTTTTACCTCTGAGTATGCAGTGAGAGAGAGAGTCAATCTTTATTAAAGGCAACAAGGTCTCTTCTTTCTAGTTTTTTACTTTTCTTGCTCTAACATAAGTTGTCAACTTTTTTTTATAATTTCATTTATGTGGATGATTTGAAAAGAAAAACCTGAATTCTCCTTTCAGATCCATTCATCCATCAATCCAGCCCTCAAAAATGATTTTACTATGTTGATTACCAAACAACAAAATGCATATTTTATACTTTGATCATATTTATGAAATCTTCAATAAGGAAGATGTTGATGCTTTATACAGCAGAGAAACTGAAGCTGGCTACCCATTAAAATCTTCCTCGGAATAAAGCTTTTAAAAAGTTGTGGAAAAATGAATTATGAAAATCTCAGCTGTTGCCCACAAATTAGAGTGTAGAATGGTTTTCCAAACTAATTCTCCCCCATTAAAAAAATAAAGAGCTGTGCACAGACATTTTTGGATTAATTATTTGATCATAATCCTTGAAACCTTGGAAGAAAGTAGAATAATTTATACATTGGCCTCTAGCCTGCTGGGAGCAAATGTGAAAAAAGCTAGATTAGAACTTTGAAGCATGTTCTTGGGTGTGTGGTTTTGAAAATTTTTTGTGCTCAAGGAAGACCATCTTATAAATACAGTGAAATAGAAAGGATTTTTTTGTTAGTTGTTTGTTTATTTGAATATAGGATCTTTTTCATACACATGCAGTTTTAAAACTGCTCACAAAAATATTAAGGTTGCTGAGAGAAGACTATAAGCAAGTATACTAAATATTATCATTTGAGAGGTCAGAGCAAACAGATGAAGACTTCTGCATTTGTGTCTCATATAAAATCATGTCATACTCTGAGAGGTAAATGAAAGAGAAATATATCCGAAATTATGTGCTATTTTTGAAGTTTTCAGTGAAATTACTGTATTTTATGTTTATGTGAATATATATATGTAGATGCACAAAAATATATGTGTATTATGTATATATATATGGTAAATCTGTGTGCATACACGTGCCTGAAATGAGAACATAGAATTTAAAAATAAACATTTGAGAAAACTTCTGAGTCTGAAAATTGTCATTGATGTTAATGGACTTCTATTTTGACATATCAGTGAAGAATACAGCCTGTATAAATCATTAAGGCAAACTTTCTGTATTGTTGCATTGAAGAAGACACTTAATCACGTATTCAATTTATATCAAGGTTAATATAAGAAAGCCACTGAACTGGAACCCATCAGAATGTGCATTCAGTGTTTCAAACTTACAGCTGCAAAACAACATAGGACAACATAGCAGAAATTAATCTTTATTGTTTTCCTAGATTGGTGAACTTGGAATTCAAACATTTTGTCAGCCAAAGCTGAATTTCAGAGAAGAGCAGCAAGAATCGATACAAGGATGTGTCATAAGGGTGATGGTTTTAATGAGTAATGGGGCACAGAGCAAAAATCCGTCGGGTTTACATTCACATCCCATAATTGACACAGACATGACATCAGGAGACTAATAAGATATCAAATTTGTGATATTGTGCAGCTGAGCTTCTAACAGGTTCAGGATTTATCCTGAAAACATATAAAGAAACTCGTCTTAGGATTAACTGGAGTTTGCCTTAAAAAAATATACGTGATGGAAAAAAGTCTTTGCTTTTACTGCATTTGGAATTATATTGAAAAGAACAAAATACACCACAGGAAATATTTTATTCAAAGCTCACACAGAATGCAATGGAAACTCAAATAGTTATATTACAATTCTCAATATGCCCTGGGACAACCTATTTATAAATATTTCTACTTTAACTGAAGTATTCCAGAGTTGGAACAGTCAAAGAATAAACACAAAAATTAATTAGGGCTTTAATCCCTGGAATAAAAAAATCCACAAATCTCATATACTTGCAACATTTTCAGTTAGTCACCAGTATTCCCCTTAAGAAATGTTAGCAAAAGTACGACCAGCCTTCATATCTTTTTTTTTCTGGATGTTGCATGAAGTTCTGATTTCTAGTTCTTTAACTGACTAAGGCAACATCAACACCTATGTAATTCAGAATGGGATCAACACATCATTTTGGTCACTTTAACTGAGTGAGAATGCTGTAAGACTATATTATTTAGAGAAACAGACACTCTAAATTTGTAATTCAAGTTCTAGGTGAATTGTCTATTGTATTTGACTGCAAAGGGAACTTAAGCCTAGTAAGTTCCTAATTAAAATATCCCCTTTAGATACTCAAAGCAAAGTTTCATAAATCTCCACAAAATGCTAACAATTTACAGGAATGAAGGGATACACTCTGTTTTGTGCTTAATATTTCAGTGGTATGGCAGAAGCACAAATGAACTCTGAACTCCAGTCCTTTCCAGCTTGTAATGAAAGGTCTTGTGATACTGAAATACCTCACTTTTAGCTGAAGTTATTTGTCATTCACATCTTCACTTCCCCTTTCTAATGATCTTAGGAAGTTTATTTTTTTATTAGCAAAACCTTTGCCACTATCTTTCAAATCTTCAATCAAGTACCAATAGCTTACATACACTAAAAACATGTACAGTTATCCACCAAAGAAGATAAATGATCATTTTAACATATTAAAACAAACAAATAAGTACTTGTTTGACAAAACCACCCCAAAACCTTGCTGGAAACGAACACATGATATGACAAGAAGTTTATTTTTCAAACCAGTCTCTTTTTTTTATTGTATATTCAAGTTATGGCACTTGATATTAAATTGCACACAGCCTAAAACACATAGTTCTGTGGGCTATAATGATCTGTCCCTGCTTTGGACAGACTGAAGTAAACATCGTACATGTGGTACTCATTTCACATAAATTTCAGTTTCTGATCGGTGGTTACTGTCACTCGTTCAAGATAACAAACAGAAAATTATGGGAGAGCAATGTGGTGCAAAGTAGCCTGGAAGTTATCCACAGAGCACGTCTTTTATATCTCAAGTTGTAATCCAGCTCACAAGAATGCCTTTCATGTATGAAGAAAGAGGTTATTATCCTATCAGTATACAATCTGTTAATAACAAACATCAGGGGAGAGCGATTCATTTGCCCTGACAGCTTTGTGAACAGGCTTAGAAACTCTTCTGAATAGTGAAATACATTAAGAAAAAGATGTTATTTATGGCAGAAGACAGGAAAGGGAGCTTTCCTCCTGGAATTTAGGAAAGTTCAGCCAGCCAAAACAGAAAAAGTTCCAAAATATATTTGCAAAATTTATGAAAGACAGACCTTCTTATTTTCACCCCAGATTTAAAGGTGAAAAGCCATGTCACTCAGTGACACATTTTTCAAGATACAATATTGAAAAGCTATCAGTTTTATTCGTAGAAAAGTATAGGTACATCTGACTTCTTATGAAAGCTGTCCCTTTTATAGGTCTGACCTCTGATTTAATTTTATTTCTGTATTGTTAACCTCAATAAATCATTTCATTCAGCCTGCGCTTGTGCATGCTCTGGTTCTATCTGGCCTTCCTTGAGAAACATTATGGAATAGGAGATGGAGGCAACTTGCTCATGTGTACATGGACCTGGAGGCACAGTCTGCTAATGTGTTGAACCTCTAGACTTATTGTATGTGATTCCTGTGCTTGATATAAATTTACATTTCTAGTACATTTATTTTTAATACAAATATTATGGATAGATAGATAGATAGGCACACAGTACTAAGCCAAAACATATTTTTCTTACGGACTAACCTTCTCTCTGATATAAACATGGCATTGCCAAAATTATACCTACAGCTGATAAAAAAGAAATAAAAATGGGAAAAAAAAGGGTGAAAACTTTTATGATGATCATTATTTTGTAGTACCTTAAGATATAGTTGCACAGACATGGAGACATAACTAAAGAATTCAGCAATTCAGATTTTCTAATCGCATGTCTTTTACACATGTAATGCATGGGATTTGCAATATATGGTACATTTGCCATAGATTTTTGTTAGTTGTTACAAAAAGTTCTGAAAGTCTTCTGCAAATGATAGTCTGTGCTCCTTCAGTCAAGAGGTTCTTGTTTTAAGAGCTTATGCACTTCATAAACAGTAGAAGTGGAAACCAAGCTAAAGAATTCCTTTCTTCCTCTCCCTCCTCATGAGTGCTAAATTCAAGAATAAAATCCAGGTTTTCTGCCACTCTGGTGCCTTCATTACTTTTCTCTGCAGTAAACTGTTACCATGTGCATGGGTCATGGTGTTACAGGTGGAGGTGCTGCTCAGCTCGGCAGGACCCGGGCTGGACACACGAGGCCACTGAGCTCGGGCAGCTGCTCAGAAAATCTGTGTATCAAAGGTAGCGAGCGTGATCTACACTTCAGCAATCTCTGTAAGCATTTCAAACAACAGCACAAAACACCTGCTGTTTAATGTGGCTTTCCTTGGTTCCCTCTTACATTCTTGTCCGGGTCTCCCATAATATTTGGAATGATTCCTTGTTTTTCTACCAAGAATATGTACCTCCCACCTGCTTTTCTACAAGTGTGAAGCAATAACATCTGTAACCAACCTATAGTGAAAAGGAGCCTAACAATTTTTTTGCTATTATCTTGTAAAATACATTTATAGATCCTGCCCTTGGTATTTGCATTTCAAACTCACATACTGTTTTTCAAAGAAGTAAAATGAGAGATTTCAAGAAAAAACTTCATATGTAGCAGTTAATTTTCCATTTATTTAGCAAAAGTTACTGTCCTTAATATAAAAGGTAATTTAGCAATCCAGCTAAAGTGTTATTGACCTGTAATGGCATTACACAGTAGAAAGGTTGACTATGGGCTATTTTTATTAAAATTATTTATTCACATCTCAAGTTGTTTTTTTGGTTGGTTTTTTTTTAATTAACTTGTCAGCTGATGACCAGGTGCTGAACTTGCAGGCTGAAGTCCAGTGTAAAAAGACAGGTAAAACCAGAAACCAGTACTGTCATTTGTTAAGAAGAAACATTTTCTGTAGGGATCCAACACTTTCTCTTTGTATATCTAACAGGGGTAATCCATGCAAGGTCACTCACTGAAAAAAAGTCCAACAAAGTGTATCATAGGTTTCTGTGAAGAATGAAGACACCAGAAAGCATGATGAAGTCAATTACTACTTGGTCTGGAATTGTAACTCATCAGTCAAACGATGAACTTCTTCACTTTGTATTGTATGTGTTAGCCTACTCAGTTAAGAGCTGAAAATCCTTGGTAAAGAATGCATTATCTGTGAAATGATGGCCAAACAGGTACGTACTAAATTACTAAGACTGAGCTAGCTGGGAAAAATCCATTTTACATCTGTTGCCATCTAATAGATGGGAGAAGGAGTGGATGAAATATTTAAAGGGTTTTTTTTCCCCAGTGGTATTTTTTATTATCAGTCTTGTATCTTCAGGATTAACAGTTCATTAATCATAGACAAAAGGATACAATATGCTCCAAATTTCTACCAAATCTCCCACACCAGCTGAAGTGAAATTCAAAACATGTGCATTCAAAATTTCACATTTTCATTAGCAACTGCTGTCTAAAAAACACAGTTATCCAGATCACCTGTGCAATAAAGATCAAGATTGTCAAGGTTTAAGGATCAAAAACTCTTTGTCCACAGAGGCATTTTTAAGCTCAAGTGACTTCTTATGAAAATAACGGTGCTTATTCTAGTGAGATAAGAGAAAAAAAAGTTACAGCAAAATAGCTGTAACAGGTATTGTGATTCTGATGGATAATAGATTAAAAATGCCTAACATGGACTGAAATATTATCCAGCAAATACTTTCAAAAATAGCAGAAATAAACATTTTTGTTTTGCATTTTGGAATTGTTTCTCAGGAAATAAAGTTAAACTACAATTATTTTAGTCAGAATATTTTTTTCATCAATGTCAGCTATTTGAAAGATATTACTTCAGTGATGTGCTCCTTATTATTTATACAGTATAAGCAGTAAACTAAATGTTTGAGTTCTTCACCTTGTAGTCTGAGGAGGTAGTAAAGAACATTTTTCTGAGTCAAGATATGATATGTTGCCTGAATTAGCTATTTATCCTTCAAGAACTTTAGAGCTTATGTTGACAGTCCTTCTTAAACAACACCCTGTCTTCAAAAGCTCTTAATATTTGCTGGTTTGCATTTATTTCACAGCTTCAATATAACAAACAATATTTCTGGATTTCTGTCCATTGCAGCTGTTGTCTGTGGATGATCATTAGACTGGCTTGACACTTGTACCAGAAACAAATGACACAATCAGGCAATATAACAAGGCTGGATCACTCAAACATTTCCAAGAAGTCAAATCAGTTTTCTATTTTGAAGTGAAAAAGACATATGTTTTTAACTAGCATTGTAAGCGTCAGAAAATTTTTGAAGACAATTCTCATAAGACCCTGGCACCAGTGAAGTCAATGAAGAAAAATCCACCAACTAAATTAAACATGTCTGGACTTTAATATAACTTTCTTGAGATTCTGAGAGCTATGAAACTGTGGATGAGGTGGCAGGGCTACATTTTCCTTTCTATGTACACATTTGTATTTTACTGACTGCAGGGGATTTGTGATCCAGACTTCATTCGGTATTTTCCAAAGAACTATGCACTGTCTTCACTAACAGAGACATTATCTTTGTTCTTATTTCCATTTGTATTTTTACCTTATAATAAATTAATCATTCAAATGAAATGTATCTCTGGGTTTCAGGGTTTTTTAGGTGGCTGGCTGTCACTAGTTTTGGCTTCAGTGTGTTTAGAGCCATTACATTTTAGAAGAAAAAATAGATACAAGATCTCTCACTAGAGAGTTTTTATCACATTATGTTTCCAGTTCAGCCCCCAATACAGATAGCTGAGTCAAGAATACATATCCAACAAAAAAATAAACTTCCAAATATGTCAGAGTTCAGCTGAAAGTGCCAGGGTATTTCATACACACCATCTTGGTATCTTTAAGATGTTATGATATTAAATCCCCTCAGAGGTGTCTTAAGCTAGGGTTTTCCAAAGAGCCTCAGGGTACAGGGAACAGTTGCCTGTTTTCTTTAGTTTCTCCTAGCTATATTTGGCTAAGCTTCAGAAGACCTTAATTTTTTCCCTTTAGAAGTCCCAGGACCATAAATGATATGTCAAAGGGTATTGTTTTGTTTTTTTAATCTTACAATTACTAGCTACAAATTCAAAACATCTTAAAATGAAATCAGTTTTGGATTCCTGATTTGTGAGAACTGTTTGAAGTATTTGTAAGATAAGAGCACACTAAAACATATCAGTTGTCAGTGTAACATTAAAGTTAATAAATATTTTATTTATATTTCTGATAATTTTGCCTCATGTTGGTTATTACTTAATACTTATTATTCTTATTGTTACTATTATTATTAAACAATTGGACTTAAATATATCTTTAAAAAGTCTAGGCTGATCCTATAAGAGATTATATACATGTGAAAGTTTAAAACCTTTGCATATTTTATTAATTATATACTAATAAAAGTTGGTGAATTGGAAGTGTTGAGGAAGACAGGCATAGGATAGGCCTCAGCCTCCCACACACTGCTTTGCCAGTGTGCTCCATCCAGGGCCATTTCTGTGGCAGAATAGAGGCTCTTTCTTTTGTTCTGAAGTCATGCCACTAATGCATCAGCTAAATATTATCAAAGCATTTAAACCTTTAATATATTTTTATCATTACATTGCAACATTTTCCTTCAGGCAGTATACAATAAAAAAGCATACGCAATACCTACCCTGAGGAAACTGCTATACATAATAGCAATTTTGTCTAATGTAGTAGTTGTTTTTTGTTTTTTTTTCCTTTGGTTTGAGCAACATTTTTTTTGCGTCCACATTTAATAAAACTCCTAAGGATATAAAAAAGTGACATTTAATTTTCTTGGCTTTGGCTACCACATTGTTGTGTCTACATAGACATGCACACATCTAGAACTGCTCACACCCACCCTTCCACCCACCCACAAAGCTAATCACAGTGTTTTTAAAATAAAATAATTTCTTACTGCCTAACCACCATGTCAATCCTTCCAGCTCATTCGGTTCACCGTGAATAAAATACATGGAATACTCCAGTAGGGAATTTTTTGGTTAAAATGAACATTATTTAAAACCGCAGTATTTAAGCTTCTGGTAGTGGAGTTATGTTGCCTTCATTGTGATTCTGTGGCAGTGTTAACAGAATTTGAGTTCACTGAGTTCATAAGTCAAGATCATGAAGCACTGCAGAACAAATGTGCTAATCTGCTCTGGAATGTTGCCTCATCCCATCTGAAAAGTCTGTATTTGTGTTGAAGACATAACAAAGAGACTTTCTACTTTCAGACTCACTGAAAGTATTTTAAATCCTCATCATGCTAGGGATCTCATTTACCATCCATGCATTTAGATACTAATTTTATGCATGTGCAATTCTATATAGCACTTAGACACTAGAGATTTCATCTCTCACCTCTCCACTCAAGAATTCACAGAAATCAAACAATCAGATTCCTTATTTTCTATTTATTTTATTTTTATTTTATTTCCTTCCTGCAGGGCTAGCTCTTTTGCTTGAAAACTGAGAATCAGAGTGTATGAGCTAAAGCCAAATCCCACAGTTGGAGTGCTTTTAAGACTTGGAACAAGTTAAGATGTATGTTTTCTTATTTATGAAAGAAGCAAAAAATGGCAGACAAAGAAAGGCCAGAATAAAGAGTGGATAAAGAGAAACTGCACTTGTGTAATTATGATGTAAGTATGTAGTTACAAATTGAGAGGTCTTTCCAGAGATTGTGTGATACTGGCCATTCCCACAAAAGAGGAAAAGATAGCACTTTAACAATGTTTAGAGAAGCAGAGATAGTTTGCATTAAACAGAAAAAAACTCATTCTTGATGTACACCCCTTTAATTAATTTCCCTAATAACCCATTTTCAACAATGAAGTTGGCTATAATCCTTAGCAGCTTTCATTACTAATATTGCCAGAGGTAAATATATTAATGCAGATGCATATACAAGCATATTTCTACATTTACATTCTGTTAAAAGCTGATTATAAAAGTGTTGCAAACTCAAGGAATATAAAATAAGAAAATGCAATTTTAATTCCACCTGCTTAGACATGTACACTCTGAGCAGTTTTGGATTTCATGATCTCATACTGCCTGTCACTGCCAAGGATGAATGATGTACTGTAATAAGCAAATTTTTTCTTTATACTTAATCCCTACCAATATAACTGAATTACTGCAGCACCCCCTCTGGGGTGGCACCAGGTCAGAGCAGAGGGGGACAATCCCCACCTTTGGCTTTCTATGCTGTAAAGGCACTTTGCTGGACTGTGTGAAGCCTTTTATCCACCAACACCCCCAAATCCTTCTTCTCAGGGCTGCTCATCATTCCACTCCTCACCCAGTCTGTGTTTGTGTTTGGGATTGCCCTGACCCAGGTGCAGGACCTTGTACTTGCCCATGTTGAACTTGATGACGTTCCCACGGGTTGCTCTCTCAAGCCTCTGGATGGCATGCCTTCCCTCCAGCATGTCATCGGCACTACACGGCTCAGCGTCATCAGTGCTGAGGGTGCACTCGATAACACTGTCCATGTCACTGACAAAACATGTTGAAATGTGCCTGTGCCAATACCCACCCCTGAGCAATGTCCCTTGTCACTGGTCTGCACCTGGGCATCAAGACATTGATCACAACTCTGACTACAACCATATAGCCAGTTTCTTATCCACTGTGCAGCCTACCTGTCAAATCCACTCCAAAATCCATTTTGGAGAGAAGAATGTTGTGTAGTGCAATGTCAAACGTTTACACAAGTCCAGGTAGATGACACCACTCCATATAGCGGTTTTAGAAGACCACCAGGTTAGTCAGGTGTAAGATGCCCTTAGTGAAGCCATATTTGCTGTCACGAATTACCTCCTTATTTTCCATGTACATTTGCATAGTTCCCAGGAGGATCTGCTCTGTGATCTTGTTGAGCACCAAAGTGAGACTGACCAGCCTGTAGGTCGCTGGGCCTTCATATTTCCACCTCTTTTAAAAATGAGGGTTAAATTTTCCCTTTTCCAGTCAGTGGGAAATTCACCAATCTGCCATTAGTTTTCTTACACAATGGGCAGTGGATTAGCAAGGTAACATCTTGGTTCCCTCAGTTGCATTTTCATCAGGTCCCAGGGACTTGTGCATATTAATGTTCTTTAGATGATCTTGAACTGGATCTTCTATGTTGTGCAATCATTCATTTCCACAGTCACTGCCACTGGACTCTATATTTTTTCCCCTTTATGTTTTTTAGTCCTACGGGTATGGAAAAGGAACTATAAATATCAAAAAATAGGTTTACATTTTTAGGTATAGGAATAGAAATAAAAATCTTCTTAGATAGTTCCTTCTTGATTCGTGGAAGAGTTTTTGCTGCCTTTCTTTTCCTTCCTTAATTTGTAACTAATTTGTTTCACTTTGGGTCTTGGGAAAATTTCTGTTTCTCTTGGGAAACTGTCAATTTTTTGGTGTAGTAAAATGCCTTTTTCGATGAGTAGAAAGAAGTATTTGTCTAGGGTAATGTTCAGCAGCCTTTGGATCCTTTAGGTTCCTGATGGTGTCCAGGATATTTTCAGTATTCTGGAGCTTAAGATTTACTCTTAACTCACATGAGCAGTTTATCTTTTCAAATGAAATAAAACCCCCAAACAGCAGTCATTATTTTTAGGAGAAGAGTACCAGAAGCCCCCCACACAAAACTATTATGATTAGTATTAAGATTTTGAAAGTTATTATAATATTGTCTACATTGCATCTGACGTGGAAGTAGTAACACTGGTAGGATGCATAGTGGAACAACATAACTTAATTCCTCTTTCCAAGGAATTTCAGCCTCCTGAGGTATTAATTACATTTCAAATCTTTTCCACATGGTGATCTTTCTTGTGAATTAAGAATAGCATTTAGAAGCAATATTGCAACCTTTAAAATGGTGTTATTGTTGATATTTAATTACAACTGATTAACAATATTGTTAACAATTATATTTAATATTTATATCTTATTATCTATCAATTTTACCAATGCCAGTAGTAGTGTGCATATAATAAACCAGAAAGAAACCCTTTTTGGCTGTCTAAAAACCACTACGTTCGAAATGAAAAATAAATAGCCTTGATTCATAAAATGAATTTTAGAGGGAAATTTTCTCAAAAAATTTTTGTGGCAAATATATGTTTATCAAAGGTTGACAGTAATAAGTAACTGGAGATGCAAAAAAGGAAGGTGAAAAAAGAAGTATCCCCTTTTTTCACTGAGTTTTTAAGTTGACATGGACTCCTTCTGTAACAGACCTGATTAGATCAGAGGAAGACAAGAAAAGGGATATTGAGATGGAGACAGGGGGAATCCACCCCGGCACTGCTGGGCAGAGAGGAGACAGTGTCTATCAAAAAAGCTCCCTTGCTGTTTGAGAAGCATATGAGTAAACAAAACAGCAGTCACAAAATTCGTGGGAAAGAAAATAAAGAATGTTTGAAACCCTGGCACTTGTCAGTGTGAGATCCATTGATCCCAGCAGAGGTGTGGGATACAATGCTCAGGAAGTGAGAAGCACAGAGCCCTACACAGTGCTAGGAAAAATCATCACTGCAGAAAAAACACAAATTCAAAGCAGTTATTGTGGTCCTTCATTACTTAGGACTCATCTTATTTCTAATCAAAAAAAAAGAAAAAAGGAAACAAGAAAAGCTACAGGAAATATTTTGCATCAGCTGCGTGATTGTATTATAGTGCTAGACTTTTAAAACGTACCAGGCAATTATTTTTGTAAAGTATTTGTATTTTGGTGTAATAGTCTTTATCCACTATGAAGCCACAAAATTGCCTTTTTTTAATATTCTGATTTCAAAACAGACATTAATTTGAACTTTTCTAGAAAATCTTAATAAGGAATCCACTCTATTCTGGACTAAGACTTAGTTCTTTGGAAAAATCCCGTACCTAATAAACAAAAGGAAAAGCAGATGAGGATTTATAGCATACAATACTGATCAATTTCTTCAGTCTTTTTTTAGCAAAATACTTAGACAGAATCCACAAACATATTTTCTTTACAAAAGAGTTTTTTAATTTCCTTAAAAAACCTAGTAACTTTCCAAAAGATTTTCATATAGGATTTCACAAATTTGTTAAGGAGGATATACCTTATGCTGTAAAGATAAAATCTCTGACAAAAATAATCCTTCATGTATAAAATCTAATGTAGAAGCTCTGAAGTCAGAGCTTTAGCACAGTTAAAATCTCAAACAAAATGTCTTGGAGCTGGAATTTCCTGTCCTTACCTAATGAAAGCTCTTGTTCTTGACAAAGCAGTCGTGTTCAGTTGTGAAGCTGGCCCCAGGTAGAGAAAGAAGGCCTTTTCAATTTAGTTTTATTGTGTTCATTCTCTCTGTATAGTACTGATATATATTAACATCAATGTAGCTGTCTAATTTGCCATTTTTTTGGTTGCATAGTAAATGACAAGTAGCTTTCAGCATTTGAATAAGCTTTTCAACACCAGACATTTTGTCTGAAGATATGTCAGTAATGATCACGCAGGTGTAAAACACTAAGGCATCTTCTGGCATTCATTGTTAAATGTACAGTTATGTAATTTACCTTTAAGAATTTATTTTGTAAATTATGCTATTGCATAGCAATAAAATAAGACTGTGAATTTCAGTTGTATGTGCATTGAGAACAACTTTACAAAGAGTGGTTCTTACTTCTTGTGTTTCATATTTTAGAGAAATTTCTGTCTCAGTTGTCTGAAGTTAAATATCCAAAAATAAGGGAATGGTTATTTTATTTTTAGATTTTTTTTTTTACCATACTGAATGCCTTGAGACATTTCTTTGCAAAGTTTATGAAAAAGACTGACACCAGCAAGATTCTCTTCATAAAATGATGAACAACTTAAATAGAAATCCTAATCCAGTAGAGGACCTTTTCTAATATATCATCAAATATATTTTCTGAGAATAATTATGAACATTTAGCATATAAGATTACAAAGACATGTGAACATCAGTGTATGTCCACACATATCCACATGCAAAAAGCCCTAAAAGACCCCTAATAAATCCTTTCATACATAGTTAAATTTGCAAAAGTCCTGATTTTGGTATGGATATTCCAATAACGCTGTCCTTTCATTGATATATCCTACCCTGCAAGAGACCTCAACTCTGTTGAACATGTGAATCTCCGTAGTGAATGGCTACCTAGACAAAAGGTTTCTCAAATGTGCAAAACTATCATAAAGATATTCACAGAGCAGTGGTTCCAGCATTATTTGAATTAAAATATATTTACCTTCCAGTTCACCTATTTAGCGTCTCTGTACCATTTCTCCTTTAAGTGTAGTACCTCTAAGGATGAAAGACTCAGGTATTGACCACATTTAAGGGTTTTGTAGATATTTGACTTTAGCCTTCAAATACTTTCACAATAATGCCTATTCTACAACACACGGTTACACTCACATTATCACATTGGATAAGAATGTTACAGGGTTTTTTTAAAGTATTTATCCATCTACATTTACACAATAGAATTCCAGAGTTTATGCAAATGTCTTCTACCCACCCACAAAAAAATCTGAATTAAAATAGGTAGAGATCCACACAGGTTATTTACAAAATATCAAGCTCATGAGATGTACACAGATCAAAAACTTCTCTTATGTTACACATTCAACAGAGACAACAAGAAATTAAAAAAAATTCAAATTCAAATAAGCTTCCAAAACACAATCCTACAGTTATCAAATGTGATGTTACGTGTACAGTAATTAACATTCTTAATTTATGCACAACAGTTCAAGATTTGCAAATAGGAATAATATCTGACTAAAAGTGGAACCCCAGAGGCAAAATGAAATAATGAGAGGCTAAGAAAAAAATAATAGCTGTATACAAAAATGTTCGAAACCGTCTAGATAATATGCATGACATGTTCTAGTAGGAGATTAGAGTTCAATGTTTCACTGTTTTCTCCATACAGTGCTAATTTGTTTCCAATTAGTAGAAAACGTCCTGCAACTGACTTACCAGACTAAAGGGGTCACAGGAATATTGTCTCTGCTTATGATCTTACCACAGAAATACGTTCTCTTTTGTGCTACCTAGTTCTGAAAAATTATGCCCAGTTACTTTTCTGCTTGCCATGTATTCAGTCTTTTTTTTTTTTCAATAGGATATAATTTATGAGAACACATATTAATTTAGACATCCCCTCAACCACATTAGATGTCACTATAGAAGAGAGGATTTCTAGCTGCTCTGGTGGAAATAATGGAGTAATTGAAACTGATTATAATATTTAATCCACTTGCAACAGTCTGCAAGTATCATGCATAGGATACAAAGAAAAGATTAATGGATTAATGAACTTCTAAATGTGTTGGGTTGTT
>VXBT01007396.1:0-51573 GCA_013400235.1 Oriolus oriolus | reverse complement strand
GTTTTTTTTTTTTCATGGGGTTTTTTATTTTTTTGCTTTCCCAGGCTGTTGTTAATGCCTAATCTTTAATAGGAAAATGGTTTCTGCACTGTTGTAGGAGTAGGCAATTGTTCCCTTATGAGTTTAATCTTCCTGAGGCCTTTGCAGTGATGTGTGAGTCACCCTCAGTACTGTTTCCAAAGGGCAAAAATGGACTTTTGCATTGACATGAAACCATGGCTTGGCTTTCCAAATAAAAGTTGTAATTATTACTCTCCCCCTTTTGCTAATCTACAGTTAAAAGATCAGGAAGTTGAAGAAATGTTAACATCTCAAAAGAGAAGCCAGTTCAAGAAAAACAGCAAATTTATACTCAGAAGATCCCTCTCTGTATGCAACTCCCCAACCCTTCTGCACAAAACATCTCTTCAGTGAGGCGAGGATGCCCCTAACTACACAGGTTCATGGAAGAACTCCTAAACCAAGAACCTGGTCCAGCTGGGCAGGAGATTCATTACCGATAAACTTTGTGAAATCAAGTAGGGAACATAAGGGCCAAATGCCAGATACTGGAAAATGGAGGACTGCGCAAAGAATAATTAGAAAGTTGAGAACCATGGGTGTGTAAGGAAAGAGACAAAGACTGAATGTCTTACCACTTCATGCTAAATGGCAGTTAATGGTATTTTTCATTATTCGGCAAAATGGTACAGTTATAGTGGTCTGAGAATGAGATATCTTAAGCTTTGCCTTTGCCATTGATCAGCTCTGAGTCATGTTATAGGCAGGTCACTTTAAATTCTGCAGCTCAGATTCTTCAGCTGTAAATTGATTAAAATATTTTCTCTTATTGTCTATAATAATTTTAAAAATAAAATAGACTTTTCCATCAAATATGGAACACTAAGTCACCTTGATTATTTCTTTTTTCTTTTTTTTCTCTATTCCCATCTGGGATTCCCTGGAAGAAAAGAATATATTAGAAACTTAAATGAAGATATTGGAATTACCATTGTAATAAAAGCTCTGTGTTATTAAGTTTTGGTTAAAAAAATACTACTGTTTCCTTAATTTATTATTTTCACTGGAAGAAGAAATTAGATTTTAGTATTTCATAGCTACAGTCTTTGTAACTTCTTCCATAATCGTTAGTCCCTGCATTATCAATAATGATCCAATCAAATGAATAAGAAACTTCTAGCCTCTATTAAGGCATGGTTTGAATTGCTTGGTAAAGTAATTTGAAATTTTTCTGTCTCATTTTTCTCAAATTTAAAATAACTTTTTTAAAGGCAATAACCTATGTTAATGCCTCACATCACTACTTGCTAAAAAGCAGTTTCCTTCAGACTTTTTCTTTTTATAAATCATCACAATTCATTGAAAATAAATTTATTTACAACCTTTCTGATCACTTCTAATTAGCATATTACCCTCAGAGATAATACACTTTTCCTGGAGACACATAAATAATATATAAATTATTTTTCAACTTGATGTGCTTTCAGCTATAGGCAAAATAAATAAAAGCAATTTATGTTAGCCACCAGAATTAGTTTATGTTTTTACAGTTGTTTAGAGAACTGACAAAAATATCATATCTGAAAATCAAAGTCTTTTTATCAGCTTGTGTGCTCATTTGGTTTGTTTTTGCGCCTTCATTTTCCAACTCTTGCTACTGCCATGCACAGCAGGAAATTCAGTTGAAGTCAAAAGACTAAGTAAATAAACAAAGCAGTTGCTTTAGAATACTTCAGACACTGCCAATTTCTGAGTTACAGGGCTAGCTAAAATAAGGATAGTAAAAACTTAAAAGAGTATAAAAATGCTTTATATCTGTCCCATCATAAAAGGAATTTAATTCAGTTTTTAATAATTCAGTTTTTTTAAAAAATGGAGGAAGTGTGATGAAGGGAGATTTTCAGTTGAAGACTAAGGGTTTATCTGCATCTGGGTTTGGGTGCACATGTGTGGTTCCTATTTGACTCAGAAGAGGCCTGAGGCCACAGTTTTGCCCTGAGTGATTTGTGACAGATGGTGAATAACAAATAAACTTGCTAAGCAGAGATCAAGGGCTTTGGGTAAGCATCTCAGATTCTTGCCTGGGAAGATGCAAGAGCTTTGCCATAACTTGTATTTCAGCAACCTTTACCTGTCAGTAAACCTTACAGAAACACAGAAAGCACCAGGATGGGAGAAATACATTAACTAAATGTGGTCACAGATTCTCAAAGGTTGTTGCTTCTGAGTGCTGATCATTGTCACCTTCTTCAAGACAAAACATGTAACTTAGTCTGACATATGGGCAGGGTAGAAAAGAGAGATAGCTGAGAGTTCAGCATTTTCCAAGAGTGATCAACCCAATGGACAACAGGAAGAGCTATGCTGAGAAAGCCCTTCATCATGCCATCACCTTAGAATAACATTATCAATCTGTTGTACTGTGCCAAGATGCTGCAATGTGCTTTAATGAAAGGAGTTTATGGTAAAAAAATGTGTTTTGGAAATTAGAACCTCTTAAAAGTAATAGGTGCAGTATGTAGTTTTGAGCCTGGTTTTAGGCAGAGACTGCTAATGTGTAATGCAGAGGGTTTATTTTAGAGAAAAATGTATTTCTATAAACACTGACTGGAAACAGGTACAGAGATTTATGATGAAATACTGTTTAGACAAGTTTTATGCAAACGCATGAATCAACATCCTCAGTGTTAGTGTTCCACTGGACTCTGTCTTTTGACTAAAATATCACTAATTTAGTCAAAGAACAGTTTGGCAGTCTGCAATGTAACATTCTCATGTTAACTCCAAGAAAGGAAGTGCTAAACTGATGTTACCAGTTTCGTACTGCAGCCACAGTATGAGTTTCGACACTGCATGCAGGTGGTTTATAATGCATAATATTGATCTGGAGGATTCTTTCTCCCCACCTGCCTTCAGCTGTATATTAGCTTCTAGCCTTGATCTTAAAAGTTAAGATGGATGTTCAGTATTATTACCTAGCAGAAAGGGTAAAAAATCAATTTTATCTCCTCATGCTTTATTCTCTCATCTTCCAGTGCTTGAGCAGTGGGGTTGTAACAACCGTCAGCATAAAATAATTTATTAGCTGATGTTATGACAACTTCTGGCAGATGAATATATTACTATAGGTACGTTGATGCTCCTGAAATCAACTTTGTGATTAAGGATAAGAAAAGAGTATAGCAACCAATCAACTATTTTTAATGGAGTAATACTTTCATACAGCACTGCATTGCAGATGGAGAGCAGTAAGATCTAGCTAAGAAAAACCTAAGTGTGAATCATATATTTTCAACACTGATGGTTATAGTTGCTCATTATAGTTTATGGATTTTAAAGTTGACCTGTACAGACAAAAGACAACAGTTTCAAAAATTTTGGCTTTCTGTTTTAGAAAAGATAATAAAATCAAACAAAGGAAGGATTCTCTTGTTTACTAACCCTGTGTTAAGTTACCAGAAAAGCTTTCTTTAATCTTTAGTTTGAATTCTGGATGTAGGTATTGATGAGTCCTCTAAATTTCATTACATGACTTCCTTGTCTCACAGCATGCTTTGGGACTGGGAAATGCAAACCTGCCTTCCCCACCCTGCTTTCAGGACAATACCCAGCCATAGACAAGGATTTGTGTCACTATACTCTAGTTTTTCCTGACATTTAAACTGCATTAATCCTTTACTACCCTGTCATATATAATCCGATTTGTTAAAGGCAGGCCTCATTCAGCCCTTCATTAGCCCAGTACATCTTTTCTATGTTTCAGTGTTTTACACAGATGTGATGTAGATTAGAATCTAAGTGAAAACTTGGCTATTGAAAAGAGCATTGAACTCCTAGTCTTTCCTCATGTTGATGGTTCTGTGCTCATGCATAACAATTCCTTGTACAATATTTTCTACATGACAGAGATAAAAATGTAATGGAACAAGTTACCAAGCTACACTAGGAAAAATGATGCAATTAATTTATTCTTTTAAGAAGATATTATGCGTACTGCTGACCTAACAAAACATCTGAGACCAGATTGTTATGTTATTCTGAGCTCCCTAAAGCAATATGTTAAAGGATAGTTCTGTTGCAATGTGCAGTTTTATACCTAGTTAAACTTGCTGAATGTCTCTGTAAATGACTCATATAATGAAATCCTCATTGGATTAGCCTTTAGATATTTTATCAGATGGTATTATGTTGCCTTTAAGACACCTCCTGTCTTTCTTAACCTTCAAATAGAACCCAGTCTACTTCTGACAGATACAATAGTCCTATTTAAAAGCTAAAAACCATCTGACAAGATTAAACATCCTCAAAAGTAAAATAAATGCTATGCATTTACTTTTATGCTTCTTATGTTACTTTTTTTTTGAGCATTTGAGGTTATTAAATTAAGAATTGAGAGAGATTTTTGTCTTTCAAACAGTTGAGGTATTAGAGAAAAATGATAACAAGAACAATGCTGGCATATAATGACCTGAAATAATGAGATGAAAATTATGGTGTTAAACATCTTGACACATTGCTGTGGCTTTGTTTTCCTTTGTGTTTTTTTTTTTTTTTTTTAATTCAGTTTCTATTTATGGAGGTTTGACTCTCATTTTCTGCTTATAGTCAACACATATTTAAGTTTTTTGAAAACACAGACACATGACCATGCAATGTCAAATATAACTTTCAAAAGCAATATCTTAGACTCTTATATATCTGCATAAAATGTTTTAAAACCAGCCCTTTATCTTCTAAGGACTTCAATAAGTCCTGAAATTTTAAAGTGTGTATGTTTTGTATCTAAAAAGAAAATATATTACTTCAGTGTTTGGTAAGTGGTTTCAGTCAAGATAAACTTAATAGAAACTTTTACAGAAAAGAAAAATGAACTATGATTTTGGCTATATTTCACATTAATTAACAGAAAACCATCAGAAATATAAATTTATGAGAAGTTGCTTTTGTTTTGTTTGCTATCAGAATAAGATATTTTTCCTTGATTTTTTAATTTTAAAGCAATTAATTTTGATTCTTTCAAGGTATTCTGATTAGCATGAACTCTAAGAGTAATTCTGTTTGTAACTGTTAAACTGAGTTCAAGTAGGGAGATGAACCCTTTATTGCATTGTCTGCACATCTTAAGCCAACAAATCACTCATTTCTGTACCCCAAGTATAAAATGGATGCTTTTTGCTTTAAGAAAAAAAACCCAGAAGATTTAAAAGCATGGAGTAGATTACTGCAGTGCATGGAAATAAATGTAATATAATAAACCCACTCATGTTAATGATGTTTACATATGTCACAACACAGCTACGAAAATTATTCAGATGCGAGCTGTAAATATATGGACAGGCACAGAAGACAATTAAAATCTTCATCAAAGGTAATTCTGTAACTGGGAAAGTAGTAATTGTTTTGTGCAGCAAATTCTGTGGTTTTGGTTAAAACAGCGCCAAGTAACAAACAGCTAAGGTGTAATTCTTTACCTCCCTCTATGCTGTACCCATTCTGTCTCACTTTTTCAAGGGATAAAACACACTCATGTACACAGAGGCTATTCTTGGAATGGCTGGGTTATTTCGATCCTCCAGGGTTGTCATATACAGGAACCGTGCTGATGATCTGGTGAGGCTGACACCTTGCTCTTTTCATCTGCCTGGTGTGTTCCATAACTTACCAATGCACAATGAATTGTGAATTTAATGGCTTTCTATTCCTCCATTTGTTTTAAGGAATGAACAGAAAACTTAGACTGTAATAGAACATATTGCTGTTTTGTCCTGGTGAGAAGACAGCCCAGTGTTTTATCTATACAAGTAAATAGATCCAGGTATTTAGCAGAGGAATATCATCCTGAAAATAGTTTGCTTACATCCACAGCTTTAGATAGGTCTCACTCCCAAAGCAGCAGATGGTACAGTAGAAATAATTCAGCTGCAAAAAGAGCATGCAATTGAGAAATTAGCTTGGTTTCCAACCAAATAAATTTGGTACTTATACAATCCAAGAAAAGAGAATAAGTAATTCTAGTAATGGGTTTCAATTCATTCCCTACATATCTAAATATTAACACAGATTAACTATCAAAGGAAATGTGACCGAACTATACTACCAATCACTTTTCCAGATTTAGGTCTGTGAAGTTCTCTTTGGCCAAACTGCCAATTTAGTTTCTAATAGTTGCCTATGAGGTGGAAAAAACTTCTAGATGAACAAATAGAAATTCAGTATTATAATAATTCTATCATATTCATATAATTGTGCATGTTTCAAGAGGTGGGTTTCTGAAGAGAATAGTTTAAGGTGGGATTTACAAGCAACACTCAACTGCTGTCATGAAGCTGAAAGAAATTTGTCAATAGAACAATCAAGGAAGACACAGAAATTATGGCATATCAAAAGTTCAGAAAGAAGAAGATATTTTTATGTGTTCCTGTGTGGACTCTGTGGGACATATACTTCTGGAATGGTATGATTTTTGGTCTGAAAGCATATTTTTTCCACTTAGGAAAGCAATGTTTGTCTTAAAAGGATTGCTTTGTCTGAATTGTTTTATTTAGAGGTTATATTTTTATCGTATTTTATGAAACTCAGATTAAATATATGGATATATTAAGAATTGACAATTTAAAAATTTTTCCTTTTAATGGAAGCCTTGATCTGGACTTTAGCAAAACTACCCCTTAATCTGCATTCCTACTACCTCAAGAGAAAAGCATTGTTTTTTCAGGATTTTGTGTTTCATGTATCAATTTACTTTAAATCATGTTAAAGACAACCAAAAATATATTCATTAAAAAAACATAAAGAAAAGAAATCTTACAATATCAAAAATTTTTAGTAACTATTGTGATCAAAATAATCAGGGGAATATTAGCTTATTTCACACACTAAGATCTTGAGCTCTGCTTTCAAACAGTACCTAGGCAATTAGATGAAAAGTCTGTTGCAAGGGGTCAAAGTCTGAGAACATGCACATTTTCCAGATCTCATCTTCTTCTGTGGAACTGAACCACCTAAGTCTTAAAGCAATTCTGAAGTCCTGAAAACACCTGTTTGTACCTTATATTTTCAGTTCATATCTGCGTGGCTTAATTTCTATGACAGCCTCATGAGGATGGAACAAAATTAAACCAAGAGACCATAGGTAAAATTTGTAAGTTATGTAAATGTCACATGCAGGGCAAAATGTTGTTTCTGAGTAGAGGAATGTTGTTGTCAAGAATACCACTGGGAATATCTACATGTGCTCAGAGCACCATGGCTCTTTTCAGCATTGTTTGGAGTGAACAGAACTGACACTTCGTATTCACCTCCTGGGATAGATCCTGGCATTAAAGTTCAGAAGCTGGAAGCTTCACTTTTAAATACAAAAAAAAGACTACACATAGTCAAAAGAATCACTCTCAACATCTATTACACCTTTGTCTGGGCATCTAAATGGAAAAAAATAAAAATAGAGTGAAGCAAGCAGGGAACAAATTTCATGTCAGCTTCCCCACAGATCTTTCAGTATCTCTCTAAATAAATTGTTTAGAGTAATTGCATATATAAAATAATATCAATGGAGACATAATTTATGAGAAAATAAGGGTTTAAAATAAAATTTTAAAAATCCCTCAACAATCTATACATCCTAACTGGGAATTTTACCTCAACAGTCCTCTTTAGAATCACACAGGCAGTTCCCCAAATATTCTGAGAGCTGTGTGTGTGTGGACATGTACATACACACAAATAAACTGCCCTCTTAGTAGTAGTAACATGTATTCAAGAGGGAAACACAGGTGAAGTATGGGGCTTCTGAATGTAATTACTATTGGGTGACAGAAAATTTTAACAGCAAAAATGTCTTAAATTCTTGGCTATCTTTTACCTTACCTGAAAGGTTTCAGGATAATATTTTAAAAACCACCTATTTCTGGTTTTCCTGTCAACATTTTAAAGGATTTTGACAAATCCTTTCTCTCTATGTAGTTATTATACATTTTTGCTGAGGTGTGATAATGGAATTTGTGTTTAAGCACTGAGGACGCCAAAGAGCTAGTTGTTTTTACACCACAGGAATCAGCTTCTTAGAATGACACATACTTTTCCTCTCTTAAGGAAAATGACAAAGTATTAGGGCATTTGAAGAAATTACATGTAACGCTGCTGCAGGTATAGGGAACTGAAAACCAGTAATAATACTATTGAGGTTTGTTTTTGGAGTGTGAACTGATTAAAAATGTGATCTAGCACAGTGGAAACTGATACTGAATTAAAATTCCTGGTTTTCATTCCCATTGCTTCTTATTTATTCTCCATTAATATCGACACATTTTGTGTAAGAAAGATCCCAATATTTTCAGCTGAAAATGCTGTTGAAACTCTTTTCACAGAAAGTATATGTCATGTAACGGCACACAGAATAGGTGACTGCATGAACTGTTTAATAAAACTAATTCAAAAGCAAAATAAAGCATTCATTTTCTTGTTTAAATCCAGAGTAAATCATATCTTGTCTTCCCTCAGGGTACTGGCACTTCTCCTCAGAGCTGTAGGGTCCTCATAGAAACTCCTTTTCTCTTTCATTTTTTGATTTCTTTTTTTTTTCTTGGACTCATTTTCAGATTTTCCATGGAAAAGACGCACATGTCTGAAATTTGCTCTCTAAGTTCTATTAATGAGGGATCTAAAAATAAGCACAGGTGGGATGCTAAACACATTAAACAACAAAAATGGCTCACAGAAGTTATTTATATGTGTTGCAGGTCACTGCAAGGGAAATACCCGTTAGAAGAGATGTAAACTTCACTTAGCAAATATCTTTGGACAATGAATCCTTCCTGAAATCCACTGAATTTGCTTCATATATATAGTCAGTCATTTCAAATCTCTCAGTTTCTCATCATACAGTGATGTAGAACACAGATAAAAAAATGTTTCAAAATTCTGTTGCCACATATTTCTTTGAATTCAACTAAATGAAAATGCCACAGACATGGTTATTAATGTGAAAAAAATGTCCACAAATATTTTTATCAGAGGTTAATTACAACAATCCCATTTTTTTGGGATTTTGTTGGTTTGGTTTTTTTTTTTTCTTGAGAAAGAATATTGAGTTTTTAGCAAAAATAAAATAGCCCCTGCCCCAGCAAACACAGTGAGGTTTGCTATGAGGACCAGAACTCATATGTATCTAGGAATTTAGGACTCTGAGGCCTTTCTGTGTCTGTGCACCCAGGTATCTAAAGAAATAGGAAAAAATATTTCTTTTTGCTGTTGTCTATTTACTTTAGCTTTACTTCTGATGCTTTTTGCAACATCTAAACTTCAAAACATGTATATTGGAAAAAAAAATCAAAGTATCAATCTCTTTATCTAATTGATTGTAAACATTTTTATTATATAATAAGCTAAAAATTTGAAAATAGCTGACAGTTGATCAAAACATTATGATTCACTATGCAGTCAGAAGGACAAAAACTTTATTTTTGCCTTTTATGTCTCTAGGGTTTTGTTCTCAAACACATAATCATATCACATGGCATATTGCACAGCATAATCTCCCATAACTAAATAATATCCTGGGGATCTGCAGCAGAGCACCAGGTATAGGCAGGAACTCTTTTACCAAAATATCATTATCTTCAAGCATGTGTTCTGTCACTCATACCACACCCATTAATTTTTTTACCATTTGGTGCATTGCTAATATATGATGTCGTCCTAATCCCCTTTTTAAAAAAAATACTTATTAAATATCTGTATTCCAGTTACCATCATCACTGAAATATTCAATGCTCTATTGTTACTTTCAAGGGATACAAACGCCACAGAGAGTGGCAGTAGGTACATCCTTATACTTTTACAGGATCAACAAGTCTTCTGTTGTTAAAGCAAATTGCTGCTAATAAGAAATGGAATTTTTTGAAAAGAGTAAAATAAGGAGTAAGAAGAATGCTGTTCCGTGGCTGGTTTTCATTCCTCTTTTTCTAACAGGCAGAGCAAGAGTTTAGGTTACAATCCGTAACAATGCGCAGTTTCCCATTCAAGGTGACTACAAATTCAATTCCTCCTGGCAGCACAAATTATTCACCTCTCAAGTCATCCTTCTGACACTGAATTTGGTTGCACAAGAAAATGTGTCTGGCAGCCTTGAAATGGAAACAGACAAATTGCAAAGAAGGGTAGCAAAGCATCTGAGCACTTCTGCCGCATCTTGCTGACAGATGGGAGCTGTAGCACCAGTCACCAGTGCTTGTATCTTCAGTGCAGTTAAAGAAAAGGAAGCATTCATCAAGCCCTTCATTTCTCATTCCTCAAACAGAAGGCTGTTTACATCATGTCAGCAAATGATTACCCTCTGCTGCTGTTGTTGTGCTACCTATTGGAAGAGGTGAAGAGGTTATGTTTTGAAATTCCATGGAGATGTTGATTAAGGAAACAAAGGAAGCTGGTTCTTAACACCCAACACCCCTTCCTCCCCAGCACCTCCCCTCTCCCCCCCAAAAAATAGGAAGCAGGCATCATCACACTCACATCTTTGACATGAGAAATGAGTTATTCTTGGAGACGACAATGAATTCAAAGCTCAAACTGCTTACCTATATCAAGGGAGAACCAAAGGATCTAAGCACTTTCCCTTCCAACTGAGTCATGTCTTTAGGTCTTTTCTGTGGGTTTTGGCCTTTATCTAGTTCTTATCTGACAGCTGACCTGGGGTAGCATGGATCTCAGGTTTCCTTGGCTTCTTGTTAAGTCTTCATTAGTGATGCCTAAAAAAACAAAGTTATTCTATCTGTGTGAAAGTCTGAAAAATTATAACTTTGTGAATGATTCCATATTGGACCATCATTGTAAAAAAGTGATCCATAAACTGAAAAAATATGGGGAACTACTGTTTTAGCCATTGAATGTGCTCAGAACTACTAGGTATCATACAATCTTTTCAGAATCTTTGTGAAGAACATGACTCAGTTTAACAACTCATGAATCTTTGAAACTGGGAGGTAAAGCCTTTGACTCTCAGAGAAGACAAACAAAAGGTAGAATTTGGCTTATATGAAAATAACTGAGCACAAAATTATTTTGGTGATTTCCATGTTTTATTTTAGTCCAGCACGTTTACCAGACTTTTTTTTTTCTTTGAATGTGTGCATTTTACAGCTCCTGAAGAACAGATTTTTCTTCCTCAGTGTTTTAGTCTAGTATCTGGACCTAAATAATTGTTAAGAAAACTATTTCTTGTGTATATAATATGGGAAATAGTACATTCAGTTTAGGCTGGATCAACAGGTCTTTGCTTCCTGTTCAAAACTTCTGTGTAAATAATTCAAACCTTCCATATGATAGCTTTATTTCTCTTTCCTCAAGCTTTTTAGTAGACCTGTAGTGCCTTTTCTGTCCTGGAAGATGATTACTTGCTTTCTTCTCATTCATATCTATCTCTAGTGCACCAGAGATTTCATCTTTTCTGAGAGTGATAAACCTCCACCAAGTACATTACATTGGATTTCTTTTATTCCAGCCATGCACATTTTAATTGATACTGGTTTTTTTTCCCCATGCAGACATAAAGTGTGGCTGCCTTTTCTTCTCATCCTGTGCAAGTTGTACACAAGTACCTGACATACTCTGAGTCCTGCCCCAATATCTATTTCCTCTCTGTGCCACTTGTATTGCTCCTACAAATGTAGATCCCAGCACAGAAATTCTCTTATCCTTGGTTGTGTCCTACAGAAGAATATTTGGTTCTGTATTGTTTCAATTTACAGACAGCCTCTCTGAACAGGCTGATTTTAACATAAAAGGTCCAATGTAATAAATAAATAAAAATTTATCTCTGTGAATATTTGAAGTGGAATACAGCTGAATGTTTATATTCATAAAACTGTCTCAGTTCTATATGAAGAGAAAAGGAATAGTCACATCTATGTGGTCAATCCAAAGTTTATATTTTCATTTCAAAAAAGATAAAACTTAATCTAATAGTTTTTCTCTTTATTATGACAAACTTGTGTTTTACTTAAAAGCATAATCAACATTTTCAAGCTTTTTGGAGTATAGTGTTTCTAATTACTGAGTCTGTATCTGACATGAGTTCTCTATATGTTTCAAAAATGTTTTCATTAGAGATTGCAACCAGAAAATACTGTGTATATATGAGGAAGGTCTTATAATGATAAAAGAGAGCCAGGTCTTGAAAATATAAAGTATATAAGACCACAAAGAAACACAGAGAGTAAGGCTTCCATATTTAGCTCATACACCCAAGGTGGAAAATAGAAAAAGGAGAGATGAAAGGACTGCTTAGTACAGCAAATAGTTCTGTTTTGCCTGTTTGGCAGAGCAATTTTCCCAGATCACCACTAGAGTCACCCCTAGTAAATTCTGGAGGTAAGAAAAATGGACAGGTTCCTTACCTAGTAATTATACAGCCAAAAATTTAAACAATCCTACTGAAAAAACCCAACACTATTAGGAGTCTGAATGGAATACCTAATTTCAAAGGCATAACTTTAAAGTGATAAGAATCAAGAATATGAATGAAAAAAAAAATCTATGAATACTTGCTGATTTATTAGCTGCCTGTTAAACGAGTCTTTCATCCTTTGTTATATAATATATATATTTTATTCAAGTTAACATATTAACCCCAACACCGTGTAAAAAATCCTAACCCTGTAACAGCCTATCTGAAATACCTGTAGTACTTTGAACATGATCCGGCACACAGAGCAGAACAGTCTTGTTAAACACGAGACTGCTTTTACAGCAATACTCTAACCCTTGCTAGCCATAAGGATTTTAAACAACTGGGAACTGTGTACAGACAGTCGGTTTGTCATTAGCATGATACAACAGTACTTTTCTTATTTCTAACCAATGTTCATATGCTATTCATTTGGCAGTTTTCCTACACTTTGCTCTGTTTCTGATTCTAGACTTCAGGTGCATGGTAACTTACGGCTAAGACTAAATTCTGCATAGGACTCTGCTAGGTTTTATGATCCCACATTAGGTAATTCACACCACTGCTGATGATGTTATGAATGACCAGCATAAAATGAACACATGATTAAGTCACAGACATTGACAATAAAAAGAAAATCGTAATTTTCTCTAGACATGTCTAGATAGTTACAGCAGACTATTGAAAACAGGACTGTTTGGAGAGAATTTTAAATTTTTAACTTCTGACAGGTAACTATTTAAAGGCAAAGAACTTTGCATGTATATATAAATCAGCAAATGCAAATGCATGATCTCTACAAATATGAATATATAGGTGGTGGGACTGTTTCACAGCCAGACCTTCAGAAGTATCAGTGGGGAAAGAAACTATATGCCAATAGGGGAAGGTTAACGTCTTAACAAGCATATAGTATATTTCTACATGTGGAACTAGTATACAACCTGAATTAAGCCTGGGTTAGGTAGTTTAGGATTTCTGATGACATTTTTCCTTCATGTTTAAACTGGATTTTCAACCTCCTCAAAGAAGCATGATCAGACTCTGAAAGTGTGGAGTTCCCAAATCCCTATCATTTTAGAAGTCATTACACTACATAGCAAATCACAAAGAAGTGCAGATTATTCCATATCAGCACCTAGAGACTTTCTTCCTTACACCTCAGAAGTTAAGAGATGGAATTGGTTTGTACGCTTCTTCAGCACTTAGAGAAACAGAGTTAGATTCAGTGACAGGTATAGTACTGATGTGACTTACTTGGAGACTGCAGTCTGTGTCTAAGTCAGAATCACAACCCCCTTTCAATATTTGTAAATAAAATAAGTTAAAGTTAAAATAAAGGTAAAAAATATGTAAACAAAAGAATGCACCATCAATATAAGGAAGTAACTATGTCAGTACATCCCCAGAAGAAAAAAAGGAAAAACAACATTTTACTAATGAGGTAAGCTTCAAGACCATTGTTACTGAAAGTTTGTTAATACATAAAGAATATTCCTATATCCTGTATCAGGACTTAAATAAATTAGCATTATGGTAGGAGAGGCATGAGAACAAGATAAAGAACAGGTGTGCAAGGGATTTGACGAGGTGATCTAGCTCATTCATTCTTCCAGGCCGTAACTGCTACATTTTTGGCTTTCTTAACCCAAAAATCATATAAAAGTCAATAGCTAGGAGCACCGCAAATTAAAGCAAAGATGTATCAGTACGTTTCTGGCAAGGAGTAAGACAAAGATAAAAGTGGGAACATGTGGTGAACAGCTTCAGAGGCTGCTTCTGGGCCCTCGCCTGAACACAGCCTAAACAGACAGCATGACACAGTGTTCAGTTTGTCTTAATTAATTAATAACGGATGATAAGAGTATGATCTTTCTCTCTTCCTCTCTCCCTCTCTCCCTGATCACACACTCTCACCTTTCTCTATTGCCTCTCCAAACGATGCTGCTACACCTTGGGCAAAATCTTCCTACTTTACCACTTCTGTCATTTAGAACAACATTCCTGTATTTCTTTGCTTCATTATGTCATAAAATCACCTGAAAAATCTCTTTTTCAGGCCAGTGAGTTTGAGCTTTTCTCTCTACTGACCTTCTAACACCATATTATCCCATCTATGAGTGCTTATACATGTGGATCTTACTACCAAATTTTGCATAGGCTTAGGGCCTCTAAACCTAAACTAGTGGTTTTTTGCAGAACAGAGTGAAAAATAGTGTATGAAAAGTGTATTAAAAGCATCCTTACAGGTATCAGCCCACAAAATTGTTCCCATTTCTTCATCATGCATAGACTCATCCTGTAATATAAATTATGGCAAATTAACAATCTGAGATTTGAAAGATGTTACCTAAATGAAGCTGGAATGATGCTGTGTTATGATCAGAATCATTGACTATTTGAGAACACCTTCAGTACACACTTCTAAACTGACTCATTATCAGAATTTATGGCCTGATTTTCAAAGTGGTACAGTCCCGCAGACTAGCAGATGTCTCAGTTATATGTGTACTTATCTGTTTAGATGGGTAAATAACTTAGTAGGTAATTTATATGCAGATTATTTTACATATATACTTCCATGCATTCATTTCTTGGTTGTCAAATTCTCTTTGGTATTGAACATGGATCATGTAATTATTTGAGTTGGAAAGGACCATAAAGATCATATGGTTCTAACACCCCTGTTATGGGCAGGGACAGTTTCCACTAGACCAGGTTGCTCAGAGTCCCATCCAACCTGGCCTTGAACACCTGCAGGGATGGGGCATCCACGACTTCTCTGGGCAACCATTCCAGTGCCTCACCACCCTCTCAGTAAATAATTTATTTCAAATATGTAATCTAAACACACCTTCTTTCATCTTAAATCCATTTCCCCTTGTCCTATTACTACACATCCTTGGAAAAAGTCCCACTCAAGCCTTCTTATAGGTCTCCTTTAGGTACTGGAAGGCTGCAATAACTCCCTGCGTGCTTCTCTTCTCTAGGCTGAACAATCCCGACCTTCTCAGCCTGTCTTCACATAGGAGAGGTGCTCCAGATCTCTGATCATCTTGATGGCTCTCCTCTGGACTCTCTCCATCAGGTCAACATCTGTCTTATATTTCTCCCAGAGCTGGATGCAGCACTCCAGGTGGGATCTCACAAGAAGACAGCAGAAGGGGAGAATTACCTCCCTTGACCTACTGGCCATACCTCTTCTTTTGAAGTAGTCCAGGATACAGTTGGATTTCTGAGATGCACAGATTTCCAGGCCATGTTGAGCTTCTTGTCAACATATAAAAGGGTTTCAGTTAATCTGGAAAATCTATTTGCCTCTCTTTCTCTAAATTTCTTCTTGCAGGGAAACTTCAAGTCATTTTGGTAGTTTGGGCACTAGACTGTGGACTTTCTGATTATGGTACTGAACTTGGTGCATTTTTTTTTTTTTTAAGTACAAGGAAAAGAATACAACAGTCTTAAAATCTTCCCTTAAACAGTTCCCAGGGTTTGGAGTTAATGGGTCACTGGTGTTGTTTACAGTATTGAGCTGTTCACTGATGCGAAGAAATATATTTTTTTCTTTCAGACATGGCAAAAGCAGCTGAATAGATAAGCTCTTGCTCACTGACACTTAACCATACTGTCTTCTTCCAGTCATGCAATAAATACATTTAATACTTTTTCAAAAGGAATCAACAGAATAATACTACTAGACAAATCAACATTTAATGCTGGTTTCCCTTCCATTCCTTGATCTGTCAGTGAACTACTGCTTAGCCCTGTAGATGTAGTTCATTTAGCCAATGTACACTGAGATTTATTGAGGCATTTAAAGTTTTGATAACATAATTTGCTTAAATGTTTATGCAACATGTTGTGCTTTGATGTTACAAAATACATAAGAACATATTGTACTTAATGGTAGGGCAAGCAGCAGAATGTTAAGAAAGCTGTTTTGAATAATACTTTGCCAAATGTTAAAACTTTCATTTTCACCTCTTTTTGTTCTTTTTTTTCTTTTTAATTTGTGATGAAACATAGCTATTAAAATCTGGAATAGCCAAATTGTATATTTATGTCTGTGAAAGCCGTGTGTCAGTGAAATGGCGTTTTAGTGGTGTGCTATGCATTAGTCTAAAAGAACATAATAATTCCAATGAAAAAGAAATACCAGAAAAGTAAAATCACTGAACATTCTAACATTCTTACATAATGTCACAACTCTGACAATTTCCAGCTTGTGATTTCCTTGATGTCTGATGTATTGAATACAAATTACTCAAATATATAAAATTATTCAGATACTTATTTGTTCAGCATCAGAATCTCAACCCTTAAACACTGTTAAAATTGCACGACTACAAAAGTCTTGTTTGATGTTCTCTCTTTTGTAGGATGGCTCTCTCTAGCTATTCAGTTTAAGGGATGATAACTGAAAATCATTTCTGAAGCTGACTTTGTAAAATGGTCTGTAATGAGCAATCTGTTACACAAGTCATATTTTAAAATAATATCATTATTACAATATTGTTTTAAAATAATGAAAACCCACAAGTTGATGCTGTGGTGGTACATCCTGCCCCGCTTTCCAGGCTGCACTGAAATCTGAGAAATTCTCTTTAGGCCTCGGCCTTGAAAAACATCTCCTGGGCTCAGCTCTTCTGAGCTTATCAGAAACACTGTCTGCTCCCGGGAACTGCTAAAAAGCTCCTGTTTTCCTTATTAACAGCCTTGGAAAATATTTTTCTTGCCTGAATGGAATAACATTCCTGTTCTCAGACTTTCACAGGATGGGCTGACCCAAACTGTGGCCAGGGGGAAACATTGTTATAACTAAAGCCCACTCTCCCTGCGGCCCTACAAACAGGGCTCCAAAATGACACCCTTTGAGCTCTCCTGGACTGCAGCGAGCTGCGACCAGCAACCTCCCTCTGAGGGGAACTTCTCTCAGAGACAGCAAACCCTCAGGTTTGCTATGCCTGGAGGATCACCAAACGATGATGAGTCCCGGGCTGATACCCTGACTCCTTGAGGTCTGACCCTTCACCCATCAGGAGGTGCAAAAGCATCCAAAGTCAATATTTCACTGATGTCTGGGGGGAATTTTTCACGAGTACCTTGCTTGCACTGACTCTTTCTGTCTGGGTGCAGAAACGTGTGCATATGCTGTAGCAACTCTGTGAGAGATGCTGCTTTCTTAAATGTTTGTGTACCTTGGATATTGAAGTAAGTTAGGCCTGTAAGTAAGTTTGTGACTTATGACTTCATAAATGCTGCTAAGTGTTGTTCTTTTGCTAAGAGGTTAAGTTCAACATAAGTTATAAGCTAAGTGTTGCTAAGTGTTGTTCTTTTGCTAAGTTGCTAAGTATAGCTTCGAAGTTATGTTAGGTTAAATGCTGTTAAGTGTTATTCCTCTGTTAAATTGTTTAAGTTAAGGTATAAATCAGGTTACATATAAACTAAGTGTTGTTCCTTTGTTAAATTGTTAAGGTTAAGGTATGAGTTAAAGTACTGTTGAGTGCTGTTAAACTTTTAGGCCATATTCCTTTTCATCCTTGCTCTCACCATCCTTTGTCACATGCACCTAAACACACCCACCCACACAACCCTAGATAGTTCTTTTTTAATTTCTGTTTTAATTGCTTAGATTTTGTTTCTTTTGTTGTTTTTTTTTTCTTCCCTTGGTGTGCCTTAACTCTCCTGTAAGTAGTAGAGTGAATCTTGCCAACGAACTTCGTTGTGCAGTCGCTCAATAGTAAATCTGGCTTTTGCTGATACCCTTGCCAATGATTTTTTAAGCAATCTCAAACACTCATTTGTAACAAATGCTGACTTGCATTTGATCTAATATGAGCATCAAGGTATTATGTAAATGAGAAAAAGAGAAACAGACACTGGTTTTCCCAAGGAAAAGAGCACATGCTAGGTACTATGGTTTATTTCTGTGGCCCAGCTGAAACAACAGTAAGAAAACAGCTCAGGACAAAATTTTTTATATTCTCTGGAAGATAATGGGGTAAGGAAACACTATAAAGAAGTCAAAGCCATCTGAAGGTGAATTTAGAAAAGAAATATGTGTCTACATCTTAGTTTTCGTAATGTTCAGGCTGGATCCCACTCTTTTGATCAAGATTTATTTCCAATCACCTCTATCATTTGGTTCACAATGTAAACACTAGATGAGGTTATGGGGCAATTTCTAAACTATAAAATGTATTTATAATATTTTCTTGTTGACACTTAAGGATCTAATGGTCAGAAAGTTCATACTAATCTATTTGTTTTAGGGACAATTGGCTTTCAAATTTCTGAACATTGAAAATATTTGAGCACAACTACAATCAAGGAAAAGAACATAGTTTAGAGAAAATTTTCAGTTCCAAAATGATAATCATCAGAAAAGCAATCAAATTTACAACTTGATTTTTAAATTATTTATTTCTGTAAAATTATATTTGCCACACAGAATTTTTTGATTGGTAAGGTGAAGGCAGTTTACACATTGCTCTGTTTATAAGTAAATTTGTGTCAATAAAGTTTTTATAAGACAGTTAGCAAGTCAGTCCTCAGCTTCATTTTAAGATTAGAATACAGTTCTCTAGCTCCTAGTGTTGCTGTTCAACCACCTTGAAATTCATTATGAAAGAATCCTCCCTTACATGAAAGATAAATTGGGAGTGACTGCTTTAGAATATTTATGCAGCAGGTGTTTCTATCTAGTATCAGTACTCATATAGTCTTTTGAATAATCAGGAACTTTAATGGCCTTCTGTAGCATCTGCAAATGAATTTTTCAAGGAACATATTGTTGCATTGTTTAGAAGTTAATCATCAGATAATATTAGTGATCATACGGAATAACATCTGTTAGCATCAATCACTGTAATTTTAAGCACTTGAAAAGCTCATGAAGGATTAGAAATTCTTCAAAACAAAGTGGTTCTTGATAATTTATCTAATTAAAAAAAAATTAAAAACCCCAAGTAGCCCAGGTAGCATTGTCTATTTTTTATCTAGTTAATATATACATCTGAAATATATATATGACCAGCACGAAGATCATACAGAAAAATGTAAAGTTTAACTGATGAGGAATACTGCAGATGCCGATACAGAATCTTATTATTCAAAAGGCAAAAGAAGAATTTTGATATATATTAGAGTATCTCTTAAGCTATATGTGTCAGTGTGATCACAAAGGTGCCTTGTTATCTGCCATGCAAATACTCTTGGCTACAGACTTTGCATCAGTGATTAATATTAGACTGTAGTTGGTCCTACTTATTATGCATATATGAACATTTTATAGGTTACTCTTAGTCAAATATTAGATCAGTGTGAGCAGATTTTGTATAACAAGCGTTAAAATCTGCATGAGAGAACATAGAAAGCCTTCATATGTGTAAGAGAGAAAATTTCAATTAATTTTTTTGGCCAATGGCCTCTGAGTAAAAAAGCTTAATATAGATTCAGGAACCCTCCTGCCTGCAAGGTAAGATAACCTTCACAAACAGACCAAAGTGTCTGGGCTATCTTGTTAAAAAACATCTTCAACAAAGCCATGCCTACCTTGACCACTGGTAGTGGTCTTTGTAGAGATAGGTTCAAATCTCTGCGTATGTGAACCAAATATTTATGAGGTGTCACAAGGTGCTTTCCAAAGTACACAGAGAGCAATGTCATTGAATCTACCAAAAGCACTCTGTTCTGCTGTTGCCTTCAGAAGTCAATAGTGCTCAAATGCATAGGGCAAGAAGTGTACAGCCAATGAGAGCCATGCAGAGTTTCAGAGGAAATATCAGATGGAGAGATTACAACTATACATGCAGTTTAATTTGGCCAGAACACTGTAATTAACACATTTGGCTCCTCTGAAAAACGTTATTCAATCTTGAAAAAATGCAAGCAGTTGGGATTTGTTTCTTATATTATCCAAAAATAATGTGCTTCTAACACCACAAAGCTTCCTGAAACCATGAGGGAAAATATTATCTAAGAAGGTACCAGAGGTACCTAGTTGCAACATGACTTAAATGGTGCTACCCCTAATTTATGCATATGTGAGAGACAAAAACTGTGTCCTGGGTCTCCCTGCTTTCCTCCTTGTGAGGAGCAACAATCTCATTAAATCCCAGCTCATTTGTTAGGCATTTCCACGGCAATGTAAAAGTTGTATCAAATGTTGCAATTCACATGTGGTCTGCACTCAGAGACCTTAAGACTATTTCATTTACAAGGATATAAAGTTTACTGTAACTTGAATCATGATCACACAGGGGCAGACCTGGTTCTCTACTCCTCATATTCTGAACCTCATCGATACTACCTTAAGGACTTTCAGGTTGCACTTGCTCAAACATGTGTGACATGGATTTTATCAGGTCCAATTGGAACTACAATGCCAATGGAAACATGAAACATTACATATTACCTTTTAGAGACTTTAAAAAGACTCTAGTTTATATTAACTATAAATTAATCTGAAAGTTACAGAATATTATAAAAGCAGAAACACATAAATACCTTCTGAAAATGCTCTGAATGAAGTAGACAATTTGCCTTTACAATTAAAGTTAAATGCTAGGAAGACTTAATCTGAGTAAGTATTTTTTTGCTTCAGACAGATTTTTTTCACATTTTTAAGGTCTTTTAAAATATGTTGACGGTGGGGATATCTAAAGAATTAAGGGAGGGAGTCCTAATGAAAACTGGTGTTAGCTGACTATAATTGGTTTTGTATTAGTAGTAGGTCATAGCTTTTCTTCTCAAAATGTGACTGATCTGAATCATGAATTTTCCATTAAAAAAGCTCTGCACCCACTTACTCTTCTAATTTGCTCCTTTCCTTCTTTCCTTCTTTCCTTCTTTCCTTCTTTCCTTCCTTCCTTCATTCCTTCCTAAGAGCTGCTGTAAATCCTTTCCACTCCAACAATTTGTCTGGACAGCACTAGTGTTAAAAAAACAACAGTTAAAACAGCAGCACCTGATTTCTCAGGAGGGAAACAGATCTCTGTTTAGTTGCTTGATGTACTCTATATTTACTAAAGCAAAAATAAGATTTAATATTGAATGCCAGGGAAAATGACATTATTTCTTTGTTGGTTGGTGTTTTTTGGGGTTTTGTTTTGTTTTGTTGGGGGTTGTTTTGGTTATGCTATTTTTAATGAAATTGAAATTTAAATGCATAGAAAAAAAGAGCATCTGTTTACTCTGCACTTGGCTGGTAAGACACAGACCTCTTTTTTTGTGCTCCACTACCTAAAATTTTAGACTAACATGATCGAAGAAATAAGATTAAATAATTCAAACAAGAGCATAATAGTTCTGTTCTTTTATTCCTGTTTTTTCAGTGGTTAGGTATTTTTATCTAGAAAGCATAATAAATATATATATATATATATATCATACAGATTTTAGGAGATGAAGATATATTTCATCTGAATGAGAACATGATCTTAGGTGCTTTCAGAAAAGCAGGTCTTTGCATGAGTGGATTGGGTTTACTCATTATTGTGTGTCCTGCATATGAGTATAAATAAGTGAATGTGACAAAATGACAAAACCATGAGAATTCCTGGGGACTGTTAAAAAGTCTCCTTCAGTCTTCTCTCAGGATTCTTCATTTTTTTACTGCAATGTTTCAGCTACTTCAGTTGTGATACCAAACAACTTTGTTAAGGTTTATCATGTTTATTCTATTATACAATACTTCCAGCTCGTAATAGAGGGTGGACTAACATATGCACTGCAATAGCAATGAGAGTTTCATTATTCCTCTTCTTCTTTAAGCTTATTTGAATGCATTGCCAAACTTTGAATATGGTGTTGAAATGCACATTCCCACTCTATTAGCTCTGGTCAGTTTTACCTTGCCTTCCTTTAAAAGTTTCTGTTTCAAAAAAGTAAAACTCAGAGTGTCCACACTTCAGTTATTAGACATTCAGCTGGGGAGGGAGGAGCAAAAAACTAATTAGAAAATCTTATTTGTTTGATTCCTTTGTTAGAACAAATGAAAACACAATTTTGGTTTTGTTCATTTTATACACAGCTGTTTGAAATTGTGAAACATTATATTAATTAGAACAGAATTTCCCCAAACCTGCTGTTGTTGCAACAATTCATTAAAAAGTCCAGGTGTAAAATATGAGGGATTTGATTGCTCAAGGGACTGGTAAGGGCATATGGAGTTTTTCTCCTCTAAGTTGTTGGTGTGAATCCAGTGTAGGCCAACAGTTAGAAGCTTTTGAGTTGCTCTCTGATGACCCTTCTTTAGCTCAGGAGATATGCCTAGGTACTTGCACTCTCATTCCCAAGTTTATAACTCACAACATTTCCGAACATTACCCTGATGTTTACAGATAATGGGATGAGCAGTAAGAACAGAAATAAAGACTGATTTCTTTTCGGTGATCCAGTTTCAAGATATATTGGGAAGCATGTAGAGATAGTGCTCTGAACTTATTCTTTCAGCAGCAGAGTGTGAAAGGGATTATTTTCTAATGCTTTTATTCTACCATCTTCAGCAATGCTTTCAGTAATAAACTGCATTACACATCACCATTATTCTAGCTGTCGCTCTGCTTTAGGGCAGTAAAAAATATTTCAAGACACAAAACCTTACATAAAGAACCTTGTCATCAAGGTTTTTGTATTTTCTTTTTCTTTGAAAGAAAAATTTCTTTTATTGAAGGAGTAGGGTAGGTCATGGTAGTGAATTACCTTATTTTCCAGTGGCCTAAAAGAATCTGCTCTTTAGTTCATATAAGTGGAGATTGACGAAGCCATGATATATAAGTGAAAGAAATCTGGGGGCAATACATGCATAAACAAATGATGAACAGCAGGCAAGACCAATTATAAACTAATTTTGTTTTATGAAAAATATTTACACCTCTCTGGAGAATCCTTGAAAGGGTTTTTTACATCTAGTCTGCAGGTCTCTTTTTGAATATTTCTAACTTACCAAACAAATGCTGTGGTTAGAAGTTCTGCTGCCATCTGATTGGGATTGGGCCATCCTTGCTGCTTTGATGTAACACGAGTTTCTGTGTAGCAGGTGGTCTTTCCTGCTGTTTATAGTGCAGCCCTAGGGAGGTCTGTCAGATGTAACAGCTCTTCTTTATCTGCATGGAATTTGGGTAAATCACAATGGAACAGATGGAAAAATGCTCACATACCACCACAGTCCCACTTCTTAGCAGCAGCCTCTAAAATTCCACAAGCATTCCTGACTGCCCAAAAGAGAGAGAAAAACGCCCAGTGGGTGTGTTTCTGAACTGCTGGAGGATATTCATTTTGTTTATACACAAACGTAAACCTGGGCGCTAAAAAAAGAGAACAAAACTAACAAACAACCCAAATTACCAGAGCTGTTCTGTACATATATTTTACAGTTACATTCTAAATTTCTGCAGAAAAACATTGGGAAATTAAAAATTATTCCCTAATATCCTCTGCTAATTCAAAATTCGTTATTTTATCATCTCTTCTTTTCTTCCTCTTCTTTTTCCTTTCTCACATTATTTTTCCTTTCTCTCATTCTTTTTCCTTTTTGTCCTCTCATCTCCTTTACTTAAAATTTTATGCACCTCTTATTCATTTTATAAGAAAACTATTTATTAAAACAAAATATTGCTAAGATTTTTGCCTAAAAGTTTTTTTTACTTCAATTAGCAGGTTGATAAACATTTGCAAAAATCTTCTTCATCCAAGGTTTTAAAGATGTCTTTTGCGTTTTAAAAGATTACAAGAATTACAAACGTGTAACAAATACTTAAATATTACTCATTAAAAATATGAAGAAAAATTCATTTAAGGAGAAAAGTTCTATTGAAGTGAACTATTTTAAAACAAACATTCTTGATGCTGATGGTTCAGATTTTCAGAGAAAACATTTTTTTTCCCCATACCAAAACAGCAGATTATTTAAACTAACAACATTCCTAGCACACTACGTACTGAATTTCCTCTAAATACCTGTCTGTGCTGTGGGTGATAAACAAGGAAGTGACTTATTTCTTAAATATGGCATAAACACTGTTTTGGGCTGAGCCTGACTGAAGGCTCACCAAAGCTGCTCTATTTTCTCCTCAGCTGGACAGGGGAGAGAAAATATCAGGAAAGGCTCATGGGTAGAGATAAGGGTGGAGAGAGATTGCTCACAAATTACCATCACAGGCAAAACACTTTGTCGCACTTGGACATGAAGGAACACACCCACAGGCCAGTTGTCAGGACAGGATCAAAGAGTGCCCGAAGGGACCCAGACTCTTTATTTTATACACCTTTAGAAAATACCGTGGATTGGAGGGTGAAACTACCGCCCCTCAACCACATAGGTCAAAGGAGAAATCCATCAAACTTCTCCACCTCAGGGGAAAGAATGAAAACAAAAGAGGTCGGTTAGCATAACATGGCTTATGTTTACAGAAAGTGTATGAGAACTCTATCTACAGCATTAAAAACACTGAAGAACTGTGAAAATCAGGGCAACAACACTTGACTTGGGGAAATTAGTTTAATTTATTAAAAAACAAATCTGGGTACGGTAATGAGAATTAAAAACTGAATCTTAAAACAGCATCCTCCCACCCCTTCCTTCTTCCTGGGCTCGACTGCACTCCTGATTTTCTCTAGTTCCTCTCCTGCCAGCATCAGAGATGGTTGTGGAATAGGTTTGTGGCTGGTTCATCACATATTATTTCTGCCACTCCTTTCACTCTTCCTTCTGCTCCAGTGTGGGTCACTTCCAGGGGGTGCAGTCCTTCAGAAACAGGCTGCCCCAGTATGGATTCCCCGTGGGGCTACAGGTCCTGCCAGAAAATCTGCTCCAGTGAGGGTGTCACACAGGGTGACAAGGGGACACCTTCCTCACCATGGTCTTCACCCTGGGCTATAGGAGGATCTCTGCTCTGGCACCTCGAGGTCCTCCTCCCCATCTGTGTTCACTGACTTTGGTGTCAGCAAAGTTGTTTCTCTCATATTCTCACTCCTCTCTCCCACTGCAACTGCTGCTGTGTATTTTTTCTCCCTCATTTAAACATGTCATCCCAGAGGTGCTACCACTGTCGCTGATGAGCTTGGACTCGGCCAGGCATTTGTCTGTCCTGCAGCCAGCTGGCATTGGCTCTGTCACACATGGGGGAGGCTTCTGACAGCTTCTCACAGAAGCCACTCTTATAGACCTCTGGCTACCGAAACCTTGCCACACAAACCCGATACAGACACATATATACATTTAACAATGAATGTTTCTTCCAAACTGATGTCTTTCCATTTATTCCAGATTATTTTCAACTCCCATTTGCTTATAAAATGACAATGAAAGGTCTCAGAAACTACACATGTCCATTTATCAGTAGTATAATATATATAACAGTAGTGAATTCATCAGATAAAATTCACGAGAACATGTCTCTTAAAAGTATGATAACTGTAGATGGGAAAGATAGTTAGTCCTACAGGAACTTAACTCAGTGAACTATTGCCCAGATTCTGTTTATTTTAATTTTACTTATGAAAGGGGTAAATGGCAATTCCTTGTATCAGAGCAGAGGTGCATATGCACAATGTGCATTATGAAGTGCTCAGATGCTTTCATATTGAGTAGCATGTAAAGGTATCTGTGCACGAATATTTGACTGAGTGTTACATTAACCTTTAAATTTATACATGTCTATGAAGTAATTCTGCCCATCTGCTTCACTCAACAAAGTCACATGTTTTGCAAGCTGGTCAGACTACTTGTAAAAGCATAGGTCAGAATTAAATAATAAGGCGGACTTATTTATCTGCAATAATACATAAATCCAATTATGCTTGCTGTGTTTTGTTATAATGGATGGAGATTATATTGCGTATCATTAAGCTCCATTAAGTAGGGGAGATTTCTGCTATTGTTAACTGGCTCTTGTATGCACTTCTTTCCAACAATTCTTTTAAAAAGGGAAGATTTTATTTATTTTACTTAATCAATTGCCAGGAGACTAGATTATGTGAATATATAGAATTAGCACAATGACATCCTAATATATCATTTAAGTCTCATCATAATAATAACATTAATAATATTATGTAAAGAGAAATTTAACTTCTATGCAAAGCTAGTGCAACAATTAATTTTGTTTATCATATGTGCAGAAAACTTTTCAGCACATATAGATATTCTAGAACTGAAGTTTTTTATTTTCTGGTACCACTGGAAAACAAAATCCTTTGTCAGCTACTTGCAATGAAAAGTCCTTACTAAAAGTAAACCCTTCCCTGCAGGCATTTTCTCCCTCTGAATTGTTTTCCATTAATTAATGGCAGCACAGAAAAAGCTCTATGTTGTCTGAGTAAAGATAAAAAAGCAGCAAAAAGAAGAGTGAGTGTGAAAGAAATGGAAAACGGAAGTGTCTTAGCAATTTCCACTTAGTCTTTGGAAAGTTACTTTTGTTTCTTATTTGCACTGCTTGCTTCTGCCAAGAAGAAAGGAAATTAATAAAGGGGTGCCCCATCAAGCACCCTGTGTGTGAGAATATACTGTAAATTTCAGAGTTAATGCCAGTGGAAGAACACACTCCAAAGAAAAGCAGAATTAATCAGCACTTTTGCACTAACAATTATGACTCTTCCTTTCCAGCCAAAAAACCACAACTGCTAAGTGCTGTTGAAGGTTTATATTTGAAGTGGTCTCCAATGTAACATTTTCTGACTTATTTAAGACTACTACTAGCTTTGGCAGGTAAATAATAGCAGCTTTCAAAGGCAGTAAATATTTTAATTTAAGACCACCAGTCTGTGCCATCTTGCATCGCAATAATTGTTTTTCTTCCCCTGTAGACCCCATGTATGCAAGTACGCCCAGTGTATGCTCAATGTATTATCAGATTGTTGTTACAATTTGAAGAAAAGCCTGTTAATAGACTGTATGGGTCACTGTGAAAATCTGGTGATACTACTTAGTTCATTTGGCCCTGAGGCAGGAAAATTTTAAGTATGTTTTCAGTTTTTAACTGTGCTTAAGCCCTGCTAACTTCTGGTAGTTACATATTCATGCTGAGATTGTTGTCTTGAACAAGGGTACTCCCCTATATCAAGTCACTCTATTACAGTATTTCCATCTTTATTGTGATTATGATTGTTTTGTCACCACATTCTGAAATATAATTCCTGTTTCTGAAGTGGTTTTACATCTTGGTGCAAATTTTGAAATACAATTTTAATATAGAATTCAAAAGATAAATTATAATTTTACAGAGAAAATAGCCTGTATGTACATGTTGCAAAAGTGAATTTTCTGGTTTGCATAAGCACTTGCATTGCATCAGGCAGGAACACATTCTGTCAGAAATTCTCAAAATTAAACACCATGAACTTGAACATGACCTGTTCTATCACACTAAAAACTGTACTTCAAGTTAAGTGATTAGTTTAACATTATCTACCTCTGCGTACCAAAAATCAACATTTTTTTACCTTATGATATTTTTTAGATATCTTGCAGAGCCAGAATAGATTGAGAGCTGAAAGACTTTCTGAGCAAGACAGGTAGAAAGTTTTAAAAGAAGAACAAACATATGTGTTTATATCTTCTGCATCCTGTTGTGTTTAATATAACCTCTTAAACATATTCCACCTGTGAACCTTGTTTTAAAGTCTGTCTTTGAAAAAAAATAGAAAAGACAATTAGAATGGCAGCTACAGCTGAAGTAAACAGTCATTAGGGATGTAATGCCACTCTCTGTTCATCCAGCTTGAAAATACTGTTGTGTCTGCACTTCAGCATTTCAGTCTGATGTCTAATGACTTTTGTTCCCAGTTTCAGGGCCTCTAAAATATTGCTGAAAGCTGAAATCTTTCCTTTGTTTGAACTGCTAATTAGTTTTGTGAATATGGGATTTATGAAGCACCGGGTGTTTAAATCATATCTCAGATTAAATCTGCCTAGAAATGCTCTGCATTACAAAATAGATAAATAAAAACAGCATCCTAACAAATTCAAAGTTTGCGAATTAAGTCCATGAAGATCTTATGGATAAAAGAAATCTGCAAATCTTTTGCCAAACAATTGCTGATCACCCCAGTCCTCTTGTTTTAATTGTATTTTCCTTGATTAAATCCTTTATCCAACCATGAATGAAGTCACAGTTCTCACCAAGAAATAATGAAAACAACATGCAATGCCAGGGTTCCCCATTTCCCTGCCTGTTTTGCTGACAGAGAAAGGTCTGTACAAATCTCACATGGCTTCTGTAACCTGATATCTGAGTTCATTGTCTAAACAAGGGATAAAAATTATCTACTTAACAATAAAGCTTATATTTTCATCTTCCTTAGAGTTTGTAGGCATTGTCTTATCAGGAATCCAGTCTGTCAGGAAAAACAAAGTCTATGCAAAGAAATTTTTATTGGCTCTGTGTTATGTTACAGTACTTTTATTAGACGGTGACATTCCTAAGACAGCACCTGCTGCTTGGATTTGGGCTGTTAGCCAGAAAAGAAATAAAAAAGAAATGTGTGGTTTAAATCCGAGTGGCAATGGGCTTGCACTGCTGTAACAAATACCCACATGCCTGAACAGTTGGAAAGTTAGAGTGAATCACGGTTATACGCATTGGGGATAAATATATGTATAAGTGGCACTGTTATCACCATAACTTTCAGAGCAACAAAGATATAAAATCTCTCTTCTACATCTGTTCTCCTTTCCCCTGTGAATATAACTATTGAATGATATTTTCTACCCAATATGCATGGAAAGAGTGAACTTTTTCTTTCCTTCGTCTGTGGATTTGTTAGCACACGCTGGCCCATTCTACTGCCAAAGCAACAGAATCTATAATGAGAAAAAAATTAAAATTCAATTTTTCCCTGTAAATCTGGAACAGGTCTAGATTTAATGCGGTATGAATGTGGCTGGAGGCAGAATATGTCTAGAAATATTTGTAGGTTTCCAGGGCTGTTCAAACTGTTCCCCATGCGTAAAATTTCACTCCCCAAAGCCAAAGGAGATCGCAAATCCAAAGCAAATGTAGTTCTCAGACATGACACAAAAGATCATTTCTCATTTTTGTGTTCTGGGTTTGATATTCTGGAAAGGAGATCTGGATATATGACCAAATCTAAAAAGTAAGCAATAAAAAAATGAGCCGAAGAAAACAATAGACACTAAACTAGAGGACTGTAAGCTTTTTTTTTTTTTTCTACATCATTTCTGGATGTGGAATTTTCTTTCAAAATTTATATTGTGTGTTGATACACCTCCAGACCCCTGCAATACAGGGCAGATGTCATAGAATTCCTTTTTATTGATCACAGGCAGGCTGTTACAGAAGGAACATAAGACTGATTTGGTCCCTCATGCAGAGAGCACTTCTGCTTTAGAAACTAATGTCTAGCAACAAGATTGTCATTGAAAAAGACTGTAAGTAATGTTCTGTCAGTTTCTGGCATTTATCACTTTCTCAAAAGAATAATATTTTGGCCTTTGAGACATCTGTCTATTTAAGTTCACGGGTGTTGATTTTATGGGATTAGTCCAGACCATAACTTGTTCTGAGGCAAATGCAAGTAATTCCTCAGATTTTTAATATGAAGTGGGTAAGACACAGATCACATATTCTCTGTGTGATACTCATACTCTTGTGACAGATAAAGACAAAAGCAAAAATTTCACAGTTTGAGAGAAATAGTACATATTGGAAGCCTATTATTATTGATGCAATTAGTTTACCAGCTGTCTCAGTGATCTGGTCTTGTGCCTGGGTCAGGGCAGTCCCACACACAAGCACAGGCTGGGAGGAGAATGGATCAAAATTAGCTCTGGGAAGAAAGACATGGGGGTATTTGTGGATGAAAAACTCAGTATGACTCAATGTGGACTTGCAGCTCAGAAAGCCAGCCACATCCTGGGCTGCATCCAAAGCAGCGTGGCCAGCAGGCTGAGGGATTAATTCTGCCCCTCTACTCCGCTCTGGTGACATCCTGCCTGAAGTGCTGCAAGCAGCTCTGGGGCCTCCAGCACAAGAAAGATGTAGACCTGCTGGAGTGAGTCCAGAGGAGAGCCACTGACTTGATCACAGGACCACAACACTTCACCTATTAACACAGGCTGAAAGAATTGGAGTGGTTGGGGTTTTTTTCCTTATTTGCCCAGAGAGATTGTGGATTACCCATTCCCACAGGTGCTCAAGATAAGTTTGGATGGGGCTCTGAGCAGCCTGGTCTAGTGGAAGGTGTCCCTGCTCATGGCAGGAAGGCTGGAAACAGATGATCTTTAAGGTCCCTTCCAACCCTAAGCATTCTATGATTTTACGATTCTATGCTTTTGAAATATTCAAGAAAACTCCTGCACTGAGAAAACTCCAAACAAATTGGAACTCACTGAGAGGTCCTTGGCTATGTTCAGAAGGTATGGTTAAACCTGCTTTCATAAGAAGTGGTGTGAGGCTGGAAGTACAGTGAAGGTATAAACTTTTCTAATGCTGATTAGAAAAATATTATATAATTTTATGTAATTAAATTTCAGCCAAATGTGTCACCAGTGGAAAAGTCCATATGCCTGGAACTCTGCTGCAAACTGTGGCTCATGTGGTAACGCACACACAGGAAATGCTCATGAAAGGTTTTCTGATGTTCTCCCTTTTGAGGCCTGCTGGTGGGAAGGTGTGATAATGTTAGATCAAAAGAGAGTTTTCAGTAACTTACAACTGGACTTGATCCTTTCTGCCAGTAACCTTTCTTTATAGGCAGCTCTGCATCTCTCTCACCTCATAAAGTCTTCATGCACTGATTTGCTTCCACAGTTCCACCTTCTTGTCATGTATTTTGAAAATAGGTGGCAGTACTATTGTTCATATATTTGACATATTATTTAAACAGCTTGGCATTAGTCCAAAATGTTTCCTTCTGAAACTAGATCAAATATGAGGGGGTCTTAAGTTCGAAAATTTCTTCCTAAAAAGGAATGACTGGATGTCCTTGATTCAGTGGTGTTGATTCAGCCAGTGAAGACAGTCAACTAAGATGTCTTTTATGCTCATGATCTCCTTGTCTGCATAATACAGTGGATATTAATATTGCTTCATTACTAGGTAAATAGAACATATTTCTATTTTTAAATGTCAATAACCCACAAAATATATCCTCTGGGTAACTTCTATTGCAACTTATTTCTGTTTATGGATGTCTGTAAGTCGCAGATTCCTTTTAGGAGAATCCTTCTTAAAATATTTCAAGCTCTTGGGGAGGAGACGTATATCTTCTTTTGCCTTTACTGAAATGCTTTATGTTTTGGAGAAAAGACTGTTTCTTTGCTCTGTGGATGAACAGTACAGCCCAACAGAGCAAATATTTTTGTTCGTAATTGGACCTTTTAGATTTTCATACTCATATTAATTGAGCAATTATGACCTTCCTGATTGATAGCTGAGTACTTTATTTCACTACAGTCTTTTCACACAAGGGACTCATGCAAAGAACTTCTCCTGGGCATGTCACAGAATGTAGATGGGCATGTTACCAACCAGTGATGCTTACCAGCATAAAACAAGTCAGAATATGCTGTCCTTCCCTGAACCTTGGACTGTCGTTTGTGCGTAGGCACAACACACATAAATCTCTTCTGTGCAAGTAGGAGGGTAGACATCTCAAGGATTAAGATTAAAGACCCACCCAGGTTTTCCAGCTGGGCTCTGATAAAGGCTTCCCAATTACACTCTCTTGGAAGATTTCAAGTAGCTTTCAGGAAACAGTTTTGTGGATGATGCAGTGTGACAGTTCCTGGCATGTGCTGAGCTCACCTGAACTTTCTGAATCTCAGTCTATCCTCCCAGAAGAGAGGGTTATTGATTAGTGATGTCCTATTTATCATAGGACTATTAGGTTTGTTCTGCTTTTGTCTACCTCTGTGAGCACAGACAAATTAGAAACTTCATAAAATAATAAGTATCATGCTTGTTTTTTATACAGTCCTTGAATATTGTCCTTTCATGTTGCGATGACCCTATCATAGACAGTGAACTCAGTGGTATTTCTCTTCCTCACCATCAGTGCAAGGGGAGGCTACTTTAAGAACATGGGAGAGAAGATAAATACTCAGAAGAATGAGAGAGCTATGGCAAGAATAACAGTTCTTATCTTTTCTTAGAAAATTATCTCCAACTTCTAATTCCTTCTAGATAAACCCTTAAAGTTTTGGGTTATTTTGTTTTGAGGGTTGGGGATCTTTTTGTTGGTTGTTTGTTGGGGTTTATTTTCTTCCTAGATGAAGTATTATTATTATTATTATTATATTGCTATATAATATTACATAATATCACTGTTTGACACACTGGTATTTTTAATACATTTGTGAAAAATACTAATTCAAAAACTTAAAATGCTGAAAGACATTTCTGCTGAGCCACTGCTGATGTGGCCTTTATTTTTGAAGTAGTCCTGTTTGGATCAATTCTCTTGTTAACAGCAACACTTTGCTCTCATCGTTCAGTGTTACTTGATGTATTTTCCCTGTCAGGTGTAGGAGGATTGGAACTAACTAGATGATCTCTAAAGATCCCTTCCAACCCAAAACAGCTTGGAATTCTGAGAATAATGCACATAGTTTTCTTTTTTGCCTTCATTTCCTTCCTAGGCTGAGATTTTCTTTTTGAACACTTTACAGACAAGAATTTACATTGTTGCAAGTCACATCACCTGAAGACCTTACCTTCAGCCATGCTTCTTACCTCAATTCCAAGTGAGAAACAACATGTTCACTACTTTGGCAAAAGAAACTATCATGGCATGTGCTCACAAGCATGTGCTTCTTTAAAAGGCAGTACATTCACTGTAAACACGTTTTTTTCTGGTTTGATGCATTCCCAGTCTTTATGCTGTTACTGCTGTATATTGTTAACCTCAAAAACAATGCATATTTATATGCAGATTGGAAGAAAATGAAGGCTTAGAAATGTTGCATTCATCAACTTTCTTTTTGTTTTGAAGGTTGTCTTTTTTTCTGGCCTTTGAGACAAATTTTGCATGCAGTGTTAAGTCTGGATGTTATAGATCTCAGGGTACAGCTCTGATGGGTTAATTGCCATGAAAAGGTTGAGAAGTTGTACAGGAGGCCCTAGAGGCAAGGGCTGCTATGACTCCTCGGGAGAACATGCTTTCAGGACAGAACATAAAGTCCTTGCTCTAAGTGTGAGCTAACAGTTGCTCTCGAACATCTCTAGAGAAACCATACAAGCCTGATATTTAGACAACACGCAGGACCGGTAAAGGTTAATTTCCACATTTCCCAGAGGAGAGCTGGGTCAAAAAAAAAATGAGCCTCAAGAGAACCAGAAGGAAATCTTGTCAGTATAATAATAGGAGAATTCCATCAACATATAAGCTCTTATGAATTAATTCTTCTGCAGTGGTGCTCTAAATGAACTAAATCTCATGCCAGAGCTTGAATGCTCTGAAATTCTGAGATTTTGAAGCATTTTCAAAGGTAAGACTCTAATCTTTCTTCAAGGAATATAACTTTAAAATAAAAATTACATAGATGTGTGGCTTTAGGTGTGGGCAGGGAGTGGAGGACGGATTTTTTGCTGTGAAGTGTGTAGGAATTCTATTGTCTTCGTGAAACACAACTGTCACACAGCATTTTTAGAAAGTACAAAAATATGAACAAGGATCACACATACATTCTTGTTCTGTTTCTTATCTCTTGTCCCCCTACAATGGATTTTTTTTACTATGAAAATTTTAAAATGAGAGATTTTAAAGAGAGGATTTTTTTTTTCTTAAATAGCGTTTTTCTTAAAGAAATGGTCCTCTTTCTCATTTTTAAAACTCCTTAGGATGAAATGCTGGATGTTGGTCCTAAAATTAATTTGTTCTGCTGTAGATCAGGAGTAATTGAATTAATATTAATGAAAACACATCACTAACAATAGAAAAATGCAGCCTATGAAAGAAACTTCTTATGTCACCCTTTTTCTCTGACTTCTCCCACAGTCCTGTTCTGCAAAGAGGAGCAGGAGGGATCCATGGAGAACATCTTCCAGTAGTCATTATCCTTCCCTGTTCATCTGCAGTGATCTGTCACATGTCATATTTTCCATCCTTAAAGGCATATGGTGGGTATTAGAGATGATTGCTGCAACATGCTGATCCTGGCCCTATATATCCTTGTTTGACACACTAGATTGTTGAATGACATTTACTTTGACAGAAAGAGTTGCATGTGCCTTTCTTTTTCTGCTTTTAAACACAGCAAACACTTTCCTAAATACAATAAAGAGCTTCTTGTTGGTTTGTAACAGATTTTCACACTATTCAAGAGCGAGATTAATATTGTCTGCAAGATAAATGGAAAAAGCTGGGCAGGTGTCACCAAAACAACTGAATGGATTGCCTTTCTGTAAAAGGAATATGATTTCATCTGACCTCGGTAGTCTGGAATATTTAATAAATCAGTAATTACTATTCAAAAACATCCCCTGTGATGCTGAATAAGATTTTGGACACACTGACTTATATTTCAGTGAAATATTTCTATGCAGAAGATAAGCACAGAGTAGGACAAAAATTGGTATAAGCTGTACCACATGAATTGGGCAAGGGGGAATGGAGTATATGCATGTGGGAGAATTTAATGTTTCAGATGAATATCAATTTTACTTTGGATTCAGTCTGATGTTACTGGCTTGACACATACTCTAGATCAGAAAAGGGGAGCAGCGGTAAAGCAGACATGGGTTATAACAATTACTTATTTAAGATTCTGGTACTGATTTCTGTTTGGTTTTGTTTTGTAATTATTTAATCTATCTCTGTTAATAAAGAGTAAAATATCTGATAAATTTCTGTAATTGTAAAAAAAAAATCATAATAATTAGGGTTAAATAGCTGTGGTGCCTTCATATCTCTCTCTTTCTAGATATATAGATATATATAAATATATATATATATATACACACACACAAATATTCATCCTGGAATGGCTCTTCTACAATAACAAGGACTAGTGGTAATTAGAATGTGAAAATTAATCTTGGGTTATAAAGTAAAGGTCTGTCTCTCATGAATTTCTATAGAATTATTTTCCTTGATGTATTCATTAATGTTTTTATCAGTCCAGCTCTAAATTGCATGAGTTATGGGGTTTTGACCCTTTTCTGTGGGTCATTAGGAAACTGTTTGCACTGTTTTATCACTGGAAAACATTGATATCCTTTGCTTCAGTTTGTTTTCTCTCTTCTACAATTTTACCATGTTAAACATATTTGTACAGAACTTTAGGACAGACTGTAGCTCTCAAATTTCTTGGGGTCCTCATAGTGTTAACCTTCATACTGCTGTGTCATTCTTTTGTTAAAAGCACCACAGTCCCAGTCATTACATTTTTCTTGCCAAGCTGCAAAAGAGCTTTGAAAAATGAATGTCAGTTGCTACTAAAAACATTTATTCCTTAAAGTTCAAAGTTGCTCAACTCAGTACTGAATCTTTGTCAAAGAAAAAAAGTGGGAAAAAAACCCCTACACTGGGTTTCTACCCTTGCTCATGCAAATAACATTACCTCTCACAATAATTCCATTTATTTCAGGAATTTTTTGGTTGTATACTATAGGTCAGGTACAGTCTTGATTTGAATACTTTATTTGAATGGTACTTGTAGATATCACCTAAAAATTGAGAATGGATGTGTACATGTGCACAAAACTTCAGTTTCACACCCAGTACAGAGTGCCCTGTATTGCCTTCCTCGGTGTTTGTGGATTTTGCATCTTGCAGGGATGTTCAGCTGACAGAGCACCCGTGCCTGTAGATGTCAATCATCTGTCTAGAGTTCCTCCTACTCAGTAGAGGGAGGTCAAATGAAACCACCTACAACAAAGACAGTGAGTTTTGCAAGATTAATGTTCCTACCTGCTGACAAGGTATCTGAATTTGCGCAAAACATTGTTGCCCCCTTTTAAAAATAATAGTGGACATTTCTGATTTTATTAAAATATTCCCTCACTCTGACACTTTTATGAGAATAGAGTTAGCCTTGTCTGAATCAAAACTTTATACAAGTTTTTCTTTTTTTTTTTTTCACTAGAAGGGCATTTTCCTCCTCCCTCTTCCCTGCCACATAACAAAGGCATCTTTGTAGTGGAATGCTTAAGTTTTAGAAAACATGTATTCCCAGGATGCAATTCTGTTGTGATAACTGCCCTGATAGATAATGACTTAATTAGATAATCACATAATTGCAATAAGTTAAAAAAAAAGTGTGAAAAATGGAATAAATAATTGAAATTAATTTTTCGTGGAGAGGAAGGAGTAAATTTTGAATTTCATAACCTCAGCTTATCAGTGACACTAATTAGACTAACTTTTTAATAATCTTCCATTACAAAAGCGAGTGAGATATTAACCAGATATTTTCTTTTTACTCCATGAGCCTTTATGTGATAAACAGAAACATTAAAAAACATTTTCTTCCTCTCCCTGGGAAGAAAAAAGGATATTGTGTTACTGCTCTTGCCTTTTTTTTCTAAATCTATTTTTTACATTTTTTTTTAGTTATGACATAACCAAGAGTGTCATCTGAGAGTTAGTAAAGCAATTTATTATTTAGGATTACTCAGTAAATTAATTGTCATCTCTGCATTAAGCATATGAGTCATGGTTGTTGAGAAGGATTTTTAATCTAATAATCTGATATATGTTTTTATAGTGTTTACTATGTCATTGAAATGATCAGATGGAAAAAAAGTATGTGGGACTTAAAGGAATTTTGAATATCTGAGGGATCATTTATTTAGTCAGCATTGATTTCAGAGAGTGACTTTCTGTAGTTCATCATGTGCACTAAATATATGATCACACCTTTGAGTCATCTCATTGTTATAAATACCAGAGATGAAATAACAAATGACATAAGTTTCTGAAGCTCTTCTCTGCCTTTGTCATTTATTTTTCTGTATGGCCAACAGTGTTAGGTCTGCCTGCCTGCACTGGGCTCCTCCAAATAATGTTCTGATATCATAGCTGCTGCCAATTCAATCTGATCAAAACCACTATATCCTCAAAGGGAAAAACTAGTTTTCTATTGTGAAAATAGATACCATCCTTCCCCAATGTACCAACACTACATCAGGCATATGTGAACTAGCAGGCAGGATAGTAGCTGTGGCAGCACTGAGCAGAGTCAGGCTGTGAAATCTGTCTGGGAAAATGAATAAATATTAAGATGTTTAGTCAATGCTGATATCTGTGTTACTGAGGTTATATTGATATCTACAGTGGCTGCCATGCAATCAGGCCTTATGTCACACAATCTGGCCTTATCTTCTTGCTTGCTTTCTTCTGAGGGTTACATCCATGTTCCTTTTGGTCTCATCCAAGAGCAGCAATATGTTACTAAGTAAAGAGACTTCCCTTGAAGCCATTATATATATAGAATATAATTTACATAATTTATATAATAAACGTTACATATTCAAACAGAAACATTGCCTTTACAGATGTGAATCTGCTGGCCACACAGAAAGAAGCTGGTTTTTGAGAGCTTCTAATTTAATTTCAGGCTTACATTACCAACATCTGAGAGCAACTTTTTGAAAGGCATAATTACTCTAAAAAGGAATCTTTAATAAAGTCTCTCCTTAGTTATGATGTGTTGATAAGCTCTAACTGGTCCTGAAGGCAGGTAGTACCTATAAACCCTTTTTATGAGGTGTCTTGTCCTATGAGAGCAAGCCCATGGCTATGCTATTTAATTTTTTATTTATATTTTTTTTTATTTTAATCCAGCCCTAGATGCTTCAGAAACACTAACATTAGAAAAACTGAAAATCGGATATCAAAGGAAATAGTAATTCACATTATTTTAAATATATGGATTTAAACCCAGGCTTTACAGACTCACTCAGGATCTATGTGATTCAAGGATTCCAGCCCTTACTGTCTTGCCAAATTACAGCAGTGGGTAATGGAAGACAGTGGAAAATGTTTCATCATTTGCCAAGCAAGTCCACATACACAAAAAACAAGTGTCAGTATATCCTCTGTATCTCACAGGGCTATAATAACTGTAATAATACATTAGGTTCTGCAAGAGTATCCTGGTTTGAGGACTGATACTTCCCCAGAGATGGAATGTCCTTATATCTATCAGGTACTTACAAAGCACTCTTAATATGAAGCTAAAATGAAGAATTGAAGTCCAGCTACTAGCCTATAATTAAATACAGTTAAATATATACAAATAAAGTAAAATAGTGCTAAAAATTTATTTTGCCCTTAGATTTTAGTCTAAAAGATGCCAGCTGCAGTTTATTGAAAATAAGAAACTGCTGAAATAACTCAAAATGCACACAGAAATTACCACAGCAACACTCAGAAGTGTTTTATAATGCTGATTGCAGTAAAAATCAAAATCTGGTACTATGGGTTATGGTTTGCTTTAAATAAACTGTAGTACAAAGTAGTTTGACATGTAGATGGATCCACAGGCTTTAAAATCAAATACATAATTTTGAAATAACTATCTATTTGGTCTTGTGCTTTAAGATTTAATATTCTTCAGAAATAAGCCACTACTATTTTCAAATAAGAAGAATAAAAATGCATTTCTGAGTCTCCTGTAAATTGCTGTTTATTGCTCTTTTCTATTACTTGCATAGTAAACAATGCTTTTTGTTATGAAATTTTGAATCTTTCTATGTCATTAAAATGATAACAAAACCAAGATCATGTAGTTGGCACGCATATATGTTTGTGGGGAGCACTAATAAGTAGTTACTTGTGAATCATCCAGTCTAGTGTCTTGCATTATTCTGTGAAACTTTTAAAATTTTTGCTAAAATGCTTTCATAATTAGATTCTATTACAAGAGATAAGAAAGTCCATAAATGATTCCAGATTAAATTAATTTACTTAAAACTAAGCATTTGATTTTTGTCTTTGCAGTAAATCAAACGACTAATTTTGCACAAAAAGCATTCCAAAGAAATCAAAGTAACTATTCATGTGGTTCAGACTCTAATTCTTAGTTTGGTCATACTCATTTTAGAAAGTAGTAGACCAATCCAGCTTTCTCTATTCATGTTAACTGGCAACAAGTGTTGACAAAAAGTATATATAAATACTTTCTCAGGACTTTAATATTTTTAGATTTCAGTATGGTTATTTGCACATATTTTCTTTTTCTGTATTGTAAAATACTTGCAAGGATTTATTGGTGACTTTCAATTTGGGAAATAAAAAAAATATGGTAATCATGGAAAGATATTTCTATTTGTGTGTATTCAAAATTATTCAGAAAACTTTTACCCTTTTAAGTCCTCCTTGTAGATATAGTCTGACAGATAGGTAGACAGATGGACAAATAGAATTGGCAGATAGGGATCACAGTTTATTTTCCTAGTGAATAAGTTGATTACATTGGGAAAACTGACTATACAAACACAACGAATGGAAGAAAACAGATGGTATGCGTTCCAATGCCTGGTGGCTGTTTGAGCATTAAAAATTTGTCTGAACCAATTCCCTGTAAGTAAAGAATCTGTAATTTTTAATATCTTCCTTTAAATGAAGACCCAGTGAGTGAAGAAATAATGAAAGGAGAATGAACTTGTAATGTCATTTCAAAGATTTAAGCATCCTTTCTGCATTAAACCCAGTAAACTATCACGGAAAAATCTTTGTTTAAAATGAGGAAATTATAAAGACCTAAAAGTAGGAATAGAAGAAGGTAAACTCTTAAGCTAGTATGCAAAATCTCGTCCAAAATAGTGTATTCTTTCATGAAGACATTTTACACCAGTCATTTTTAAGATCTTCCATTCGTGCTGACTTGATAGAAATGCAGGTCTGTTTGCAGATGGATGGTGGAGTGCAAGCTCCTGAGTTTTGTATAACTGCTATCCTAATAGCAGAATCAATGACATTACACAAACCTGGCTCACACCCATCACCTGCAATTACAATGGGTTGCTGTTCATTGCATATGTGGTTGCTGTTTTTAAGTCACTGAGGATTAAGAAAGAGAGAAAAATGTTCTACAGTCCAAAGTCATGAAGGGGAAAGTGTGTTAGAGCCACATACGTTGTATATTTATTTACTTATGATGAGCCCCAGCCACGAGCCATCGGCTTACAGTTTCTTACAATCACCCTCATTGGCTATTCATGAACAGGTCATGAATAGCAGGATTATATCACTTTGTTTTTACTTCCTTAATAGGAGCTATTAAAGAGTCACTTTTCAGATTGGTATTATTAACTGTTTGTAGGCTATATTTTATGAATAGTGCTTTCCTTATTCAGAAGAGGAGAAAAGCATAGAGAACTGGAAATGTTTTGAGAAGTAATATGAACATCAAATTATGGTATACATTGGCAAATGTAGTTTGAATAAAAGAGCTGAATACCAGCCTATTGCAGGAAATAGTTCAGACTGTTATTCTGAACAGATCTGCACCACTACTCTCCAAATTGACTATATTGCTTTTCAGATCAGTAGGTTTTAAGGCCCAAGAAGGGCATTTACATCTTAACCTAATGACTAACAGACTACAGGACAATGAATGAATTTCCCTAAGTGATCCAGAGTGACAACCACAAGTCTGTAATGTTTAAAGAAGCAACCAAACACACCCAAACTTCATTTTAAGTGTTGAAACCACCTCATTCCATGGCATAAAAGATATACTGCGGCTCTGAGTTAAGATGTCCCAAGGGTTTAATATGTTCTTCATTAAACATGTGTAGCATGATCTTAGTCTGAATTTGTGTAACTCTGTGTCATCCCTTTTTGGGAGCATTTTAGTTAACTATGGACTTTGAACAACTAGAAAACCTTAAATATCATAGGGCAACAATTCTTTTACTATGGTAAAACATCATGTCTTTTCTTGGCAATTGACAACAATTTTGGGGTTTTCTTGCCCTCACTTGTTGAAGAACTGAATTTCAGAGCCTTGTATCCAGATAACTGTAGTTTGAGTAGTACAAGGTAAAATAAATTGTTTATTTGACTTATTAAGTTGTTTAGGGTTCCAAATGTCAGCATCTCACTTACAAAAGATGCATAAGTAATATCAATTGATTTGTGCCAAGATGATTATGCTAGAAATAATCAGACATTTTTTGAAAGGTCTTTAAAGCCTTTCCATTTTTTTCCATGTGATCTTTCTATGTAAAGCACAAGAGTCATAAATGTCAATTCAAAATTTTAATCTTGCTTTTTCTTCACAGTAAAATTTTATTGGACTTTATTAATTATTTTTATCTTCCTTCTCTTCTGTTTCAGAACACTAAATGCATTATTAAAATTTCAGCATTTCTTTCCAAACCGAAGATCAGGTGTTAGCCACATTGTATTCATAATGTTCCTTTGCTCTCAAAATCTAAAATTTATCACTACTGAGAGAAAAAGGAAATAAGAGCTACATAAGTGAAAAGTTTAGCGGGGAATGATGGACTTCTGAAGTCATTGAATAAAACGCTTAATAAATTTAATACTTCATTTTAATTAAACATGAAAACAACGTTCAAATTGAAACAAACATTATATCAATCAACCATTCTCCAGATTACATCCAAGAAACCTCTCACAGAACAAAAAGCATGGTTGTGCATCTGGGGTAAAAGGCTGAAAGGCAAAAGGAAACATGCTAGGATTTGATTAGGTGTATTTGTTTTCATGGTAGTTAACACTGATTTTGACGAGAAATCTCAGCTATTCAGCTGCTCAGGTATTTTAGTTTTACATAATATCATGTTTGTTTAAGCATTGAAAATAAGAGAAGTTTACCTAAAATTAAGAGATCAAAACTCTTTTGTCTTCTTTATTAATATAAGTTTGAAATATCAACATGTAAGTCACATTCAGTAGAGATCATAAGATCTTGTGATAATACCTGCTGGGAGGGGCTTAGATGACCCCTAGGCCAAGCCCCTGCTGAAAGCAATGGATATGAAATCAGCACTTGTATCTAGTTTGATCTTGGAGACTTCCAAGCATAAGGACTGCTTAACTTTAATGGGTGGTCACTACTACTTCCAACACTTGTTTGTCCTCAAGGAGGAAAAATTGTTTTTAGATATTGTTTTAACCACTCTTCGAATTTAGGCCTATCTTCCATCTTGCTCTCACACCATGGTGAAGAGTCTGGCTTCATCTTCTCCATATCCTTCAAGTATTAAGTTCCCTCAAAGCTGCCTCTTCTATGGACTGAATATGCCCTAGACACTCAGCTTCTTTTCACAGGGCAAGTGCTCCAACCCTTCCAGTTGTCTTGGCAGGATTTGATGATCTTGTATTAGTTTATTGACATCGTTCTCGTAATGAGGGACTTCAGATTGGATACAATATTCCTGGTATCACTCTTATCCTAGGAACTGACAGGTAGATGTGAGCAGAAGGGTGGATTATTAAAAATTGGTGACAATGTGGTTTTGACTTTTGGAGGGAGAAGAGTGTCTGATCTACAGGCATTAAATATTTGTCAGCAAACATCTCTATTATATTGTGGAGCGTCCACAAATGCGTTTGAAAGAGTGTTATAGGTGTGTGTGATGGGCTGCTAGGACTCTACGCAAGAGGTAAGGGCACAAACCATCAAGAATGTGGATGGACATTCTTTTTCCATAAGATGCCATTACAGAAAAACACTTCAGTAAGGATGATGCTTCTCCAAACCAGAAAGTAATCTAAGCAAGATTGCCATCAGGACGATCAATAGAGAAATGATATATATCAAAAAGTTCAAAATCCGCTGGTTTCTCTTTAAAATCATTGCTTAAAAACTACAGACTTCTTTTTTAAACCTTTTCTTTTTTCTTGTATTTTTGATTCCTTGATCTTAGAAGGCAGCACAGTGGTTGTGAAAATATTTCACTGTCTTACAGAGGCATATACATATATGCACATATAAATCTATACTATATCTTGTTTATACAGGCAATACTACAGGTATGGTGACAAAGACATGTCACATTTCTATGAAAAAAAGAAATACGGCAGGGAGGAAACAACTCCCAAAACAGAGTAACACACCAGTGCAAAGAGATTGTTGCACCTTTCCATCAAAATTTGCTTTCAAATCTGCACATATTTAAAAAATTGTAAAATCTCAACACTGAACTCAACACCTTTAACTTGTTGAAGCATGTAAGACAATGTGTATTTTCCCTTGTCACTTTAATTCACACCCATGTAGAGATTTATATTGCCCACAGAAGTAGCCACAAGGGCAAAGTAACACAGTGACTGTTTCAAGAAAATGGAAACTGCCAGGGGGTATTCATTCCAGGATTTGCTTGTGCACTTTGCCATTAGCATCTGCAGTTTGCATTTGTGAAATTGCTTCAGTTATATGATATCTCCATCAGACAACTGGTTACTAATTTCTCCACAATCTCCCATCAGAAGCACAATACAAAAACTCTAAGAAGCTAAAAATGTCTTGTTCAACCAGATGGAACCACCAATTCAGAAATGTACTTGCACAGCTACAAGTTCACAGATAAACATATATTGCAGGAAAGAGGCTTTCTTTTTCTTGCTGTATTTGTTTTTTTTGTTTTTGTTTTGTTTTTTAAAAGAAGAATCCAACCTCAAATTTTAACTTGTGCCTCCATCTATGAATTCTAGTTTTTTGAGGGGAGTTTTTTATTATTTTTTTAAATTTTATTATTTTAGAATAATCTGCAGTGGGAAAAAAAGTTGCCATACTCACACAAGCATAAAACTAGTATCTTCTCAAGCATAAATCAAAATAGACTTGTCACTGCTTATAAAGAAAGGACACAAGATTTTTTTGCTACAGCTTTGATTGGAAGCATAAAAGCTGGGGTTTTTTGACAACATTTAAGAAGAAACAATAGACTTCAAGTTTCCTTGTTCTTTTTAATTATACTTGTCCTGCATGTCAGTCACTGTCAAATTTTCTTCTTTGAGAAGGACTTCCAGCCCTGTGGCATGCATGAAGATGCACCCATCTTTTCAACCAATCTTTGCCAGTACCTCGTAAATTGTTCTCTGTGTTAATAGCCTTGGTGCAACAGTCTTTTGTGGTGAAGTTATGCCTCCGCTTCTAATTCTAATGAATAGACTCATTGTTGAAAATGTGGTGGTTAAACATTTACTAATCTTGGCTGCCTGCAGAGATGCAGAAACATGTTGGCTAGTCAGACGGGTGGCTCCTTTTCACGTGGCATTACAATACAGATAGTTTTTATGAGTTTCTCTTTGGATGTCAGACTCAAAACAGAACATACCCATCCCAGTCATTTTCCTGTGTCTGCATGCCTGGGAGGCTGATTGCTGAACAAGTTTAACATGATCTCAAGGGAAGAAAAGGGTGAAGTTATTTAAAATAACTAGTGTGTAACTATAGCAAAGGGGTTTTCTGCTGACTAAAAGGGCTAATTGTCATTTACAAAAATGTCCTTAATGGAGAATTAAGGACACCTGAACCAGTAAGATCCAATATTTTCATTCCTGGAGGGGATAGAAAAAATTGTGGAGAAATTGAACTTTTTATTAAAACTGAGAATTAAAAAAAAACAAAACAAAAGCAATTAAATAAAACCCAAATCACAATACCTTGTATTTTTAGTGTGATTATTTTTTTTCAATTTAAAAAAAAAATCTTTTCTTTTTCCTCTTTTCCCTAACTATTCTCATGTCTAAAATGAATCTACTATTCTTGATATTGGCTCACTTTATGTGAATAACATGCACTCAGGATGGTAGAATCCTTAAACACATTTTTTTATCCATGAAGTACAGCCTTGCTTGTACTGCTGAAGTACAGCAGCATGGAACCTGACAACTTTTTAGCAGCACACAGCAGCTTGTCACAGTAACCAATGGCAAGAAAAGGTGAATCAAGCTGAGCATCTTCTGCCTGGATGGCTCTGAAAGCATTCACTTACAGAACATGTGGGATGCATTCAGAGTCCTAGTTCAACAAGTATTCTCTATGAAAAATCATGTAAAATTTGTCTTTCTTCAATGCTATTTTGTAACTGTTGTCTGCCACACCTACCTCCTCAGAAATGTATTATGCTTCTGGTTAGTTTAAAGCCACTTATGATAGGGAAGAGATAACGTTTTTTCCAACTATTTGGTAGGAATAAACAGGGCAGTTCAGAAATGCAGATTTCTAAGGCGGTACCATCTTTTTCTCAGGTGAGTGTTAGAGTAGGCACAGTTTTTGAACCCTCTGACCACCACCCACTTTCATTGAACTCAGTTTGTTTTGTAATACTTAATAGCTACTGATCTGACATTTCATTCTGAACTTGTTTGCATTGCAATTAATGGGGATAAGCTGTAGAAAAGTGAGTCCCCAGATTGTGTGATAGTCTTACTCTAGAATTTGGTTTTTATGTCTCTGCTTAGCTAAGCTATAGTGATAGTCCATCCTGAAATATAAACCAAACCCAGATGGAAGAGTAGAAGACCTGAGAAAGAAGGGCTTAAAATTATTTCTCACAGTCTGTCCTACCTGAGTCTAGCCAGGTCTGTCTAAATTTATCATTCTGCCTTTCCCTCTGCAGCCTGAGATGCATTCTGACCCTCCCGGTGTTACTAGGTTTGGGAGATGTTGGCACAAATGGTTTGTGGGTAGGCAGTAAAGAGGAAAACATCAATGATATGTCCATACAGTGGAGGCTAAATGTGTTACACAGCTGTTGTTTTCTCTGTAAGGTATAAGTAATCCTTAGAGGGTGAGACCTATGAAATACAGCAGCCCTGGTCTGAATGGCCTGGTGCCACCAGAGCAATTTCCTTCAAATGATTCTATTCAGTGTTAACCAATAGCACATGAATCATCAGGCCAAATTCATTTCAGATGTACAACTCTCTTCATTCTATACATCTGATCACTGGATCACTGCCTTGGATTAGGTGAAACATGTAGAGTAGCAGTATATGCTTCCCATAAAAGCTGCACATGGGCTATGGCTGGAGAGGATGACTGTAAATATTCAAGAGCAAAGAGAAGCAACAGAAATTTTGTGGTTGTGACTTGGAGTTGATACTACAAAAAAAGATTCCATCATAAAGTGGAATAGTTCAGGTATTAACTAGCAGAACTTTGACAAAATGACATGCACACCCTATTAAGAACAGTCATATGAAAATAAAATAAATACTATTTTAATTGTAGTTCTTTCTGCAGACATTTTCCAAGAGATTGTACTGAAATGGTACTTCTTAATATAATAACCATGTCTGAAGTTTTCCCGTTTTTTTCATGTAGAAGTGAAATTGAGTGATTACTTTTCAATCCCTCTGCCAGTTCTTTACAAGGTCTTAATCTCATTTAGGATGCAATAGACTAAGAAATATATTGAATATACTGTGTAATTAACTGAAATTAAAGTCATTGTAGTAATTACACAACTAGAATGAGTGTCAGTTCTTACAGGCAGAATTTGAAAAAATAATAGTAGCATGAATTATAAAGAACTGCTTCAGAAGCACGAACAGGAGAGACAGAAGATTAAGGATGTGCTGTGGCTTTGTGCAGGTAACTAAATTCTACTCATACATATCCATCTGTTAAAATGAAATTTTGCATATATAGCCTCCACTGTAAGTGGTTAAGTTTCCAAGGCTGTCAAAAGGCTTTTAAAATTATTTTGATCTTGAGGCTAGGAGCCTGGATTTTATATTTGGATGCTGAGAACTATACACTGGCCATCCCAAAGTACAAGAAAGCCAAACAGCATCCTGTTTGACCTGTTGTTTGACTGGAAAAGGACTTTTCTGGCTGTGTTTCTGTTATAGTCAGATACACTTGCTGTTGAAGTTCTCATGGTTTCCAACACAGGATAAAAAAACAAGGAAGGGAGGTATGAGACCATCTAATTCAAGGAGTTTGTCTATACCAACCTGTAATTATATAACAGGAACTGGAAATCATAGAATCATAGAATAGTTTGGGTAGGAATGGACCTTAAAGATAATTTCATTCCAACCCCCCTGCCATGGCCAGGGACACTTCCCTCAGCTTCTCTGGGCAATCTCCTCCAGTGCCTTACCACCTTGACAGTAAATAATTTCTTGCTAATATCTAAAGTAACCCTGCCCTCCTTCAGTTTGAAGCCATTACCCATGTCCAGTCAGCACATACTCTTGTAAAGGGTTCCTCTCCATCTTTCTTGTAGGACCCTTGCGGTACTGGAAGACTGCTACATGGTCCCCCTGGACCCTTCTCTTCTCCGGGCTGAACAACCCCAGCTCTCTCAGCCTGTCTTATAATAGATGAGCCCCAGCCATCTGATCACATTTGTGGTCTTTTTTGGACTCATTTCAACAGGTAAACGTTCTTCTTATATTGGGGGCCCCAGAGCTGGATGCAGTATGGGGTCTCATGAGAGCAGACTATCAGAGTATCACGATACATAAAGTGCATAGACTTTATTTCTCTTAGCAGAAAAGTTATTACTATGCCAAATCTTTTGCTCTTCTTGGTCAGGTCAGGTGGGGGTAGGCAGTAGGATCACATAGCCAGATCCCTGTGAAATAGCACTCCTGAGATTCTCAAAAGCCACTTCAGAATTACACAAGGACTGGAAAAGGACTTTTCTGGTTGTGTTTCTCTTATAGTCAGTTACACCTGCTATTGAAGACCTCATGATTTCCATACTTGGGACCTTCTAGAGCAACCCACAGCTCCTTATGTCTGCCTGAGGTCACTATTCTTTCTAAAAGTGCAGGTGAAGGAGTGACATGTGTCTAAATTTCCACCCACACCATATGAATATGCATTTCTGGTGTGTCACAGAACACTTCTCTCCTGCAAAACATGCACTGTGTCTGTCTCTTAGTCTAGATCTAACCAAGTTAGACTTATTATCACTTTTTCTGGTGGCTTATCTGAAGTTAGACACTCAGAGGGAAAATCAGGAGAGAAGAGATGAAGATGTAGAAATTGTTAAGACTGTAACTGTCAAGAGAAACTTCATTTAGTACCCACATCACCAATTCACCGGAGCAAGCACTATGACCATGCATCACTACAAAGTTGAAATTTAATTCTTCTGCTGTCTGAGACTGGAGTTTGTATATATCTGATGTGATCAAGCTGATTGCAAGTTGCACGTGTTTCAGATTTTAAGTAATGATGGTTATCACAAAACTAGAGTTGGATTTAAAAAAAAGGCTCTGCTTCCTATAAAACCCAGGCTTTATAAACAATTACAGCAATATATAATTCTATATAATTAAAATGGTGATTGCAATCTCTTATTTCCTCCCTATATTTTTGTTCTGTACTTTTTTTTTTTTAATAACCATTTAACAAGGAGGAATCCTTTGAGAAAGATTTCTGGTGGATATGAATGGCAGTAATTCTATTTGCTATGGTAGACTAATATAATAGCCAGTATTTTAAAATTAACTTTGATGAGTACTTCTGTCTACAGCTGTTAATCCCTTCTTAAGAGATTAATGCAATTCTCACTGAAAATCTCTAGGCAGGGATAGATTTGATTCCTAAATAAATTAAAGCAAAATCTAAATAGAATTAACACATGATTTGAATGTGAACGTTTGGTAAATTGCTCATACCACACCAAAAAGGTATTTTGTGTCTTGATATGGCTCAGGGAATAAAGTACGCTCTGTGTTGCTGCCTGATTCTTTCATATTTTTTGCTGCTGTGAAATTCTAGTAAAAATAAAAATAGCAGTTAATATTTTTAAGAAGGAGGGGTGAGGATATGACAACAGATTTACAAATGTACCTGGGTTGCAATATATACAGATAAGTTGTATGATTATGATAGCATAATTTTTTACTGAAGTAAATAACACCTTTTTTGAAAAATTACTGATGTTCAGGGCCCAGCATAAAAACTTCTCTATCTAATACCTGGCTATTTGAAATGTTTTATGTTCAAATCCTTTTGTGAAGCTGGATGAATCTTTGTAGAATTACAGCTAAGTGAAGAATAGTTTACTTTTTAAATCACTTCTCAATTTTTGAAGTATTACGAGAAAATATGACACAGGTACATAAAGTGCTAAGTTATTAAGATGGACTTGATTTTCATTTTTTTGCAAATAGAGGAGTTGTATCATTTATGGATAAAAGCACTCCGTGAGATTCAAGTTAAACACATTTTAGGGTATCACCTGATCTTTATGAAGTAAACCTCCTTCCCAAGCACAGTAGAGCAGAACTGATTGGATCCATTACAGTAATTTGTTATTTTCTCTAGGAGATATTAAACTTCATGAACTTTCCATAGATTACAGTAGGAAAAATTCTCTCTGGATGTAAAATGCACACTTGGCAGCTGAGATAAGTTGAACATGATTCCTGCTGGCTCAGTCAAAACAATATTCCTCTGGTAGAATTTTAAGTATCCCAGATGAACTGTGTTCAAAGTTTAATTCTCATTGAAGTTGGAGGAATTGCCCTCTTTTGTCCTATTAGTTCAACTATAAGACAGCTTTGCTATTTCAAAACCACGGGTGTGCATTACTATTTTTGCAGACAAAATATGATTGTAGAAAGAACTTTCATGACTTTTAATACACAGATTGTTTTTCCTCAAGATCTTTTACTGAGAAAAATAATTAAATAAGATCTATAACTGTTGACACTGGAAAGTTATTTCCCCCTCCCCCCTTTTTCCTTATCTTGGTTTGGGAACTCATTATTTTCTTCTTCCTTGTGCATTTGGTCTAACTTTTCAGAAGAGACTCTGAAAGAAAGTGGAAAATAATGAAAGTCAAAGTGTGAAAGAAAAATATTCAGATGCATATGATACAAATTTACATTAGCCTCTAAAAACAAATGAAATCTGTTCCTTTTTTCAAAGCCTGTGAAAGTAACTATAAAATTCTTTATTTTGTGGATTTTTCCTATAAAACTGAACTTTCAGAATTTAAACATTTCAGATTTTTTCTCTTGCTAGGTTTAGAAAAATAAAACATAACTAAAATCTTATCAAATAAATTAAAAATGTATACTCTATACTGTGTCTATTAAAATGTATGTTATTTTTATTTTCTTTTTTCATTTACTCAATTATTATTTCTTTTCTGTAAGATTTTCTTCCACCTTTATAGAAGAATTCTAATTATGCCATGGCAGTTTTCCTCTATTCCTTGTTGATAGTCAATGTTGATAGTTCATGCATTGCTCATGGAAGTCTTCACTGTCATCCATGTTTCTTGCTTAAAGACAAGAAAAATTTAACACTAATTCAAAAAATAGAGGCAAGTGTGAAATGCTCTGGAATTTATTTAACATTGCTGCCTATTAAATTAGAGACAGATTTTTAGTGCATGATAGTTTGTTTTGATTTTATCCATCACACTGTGTAAAACTAGATTCTCCTTAACAGTAATATTCTGCCCACTTTGCATTCTGGGCTCCGCAGATGACTTGTACTTTGACTAAAGTTTTTATTTTTACTACTGACCTACCTGGCCTTAGTGTGAGACTCTGTGGTGTGGGTGGTGGTGGCTTAGATTGGATTGATAGACTATTAACATTTCTGTGAACTAGCTTCGTTTATACTTATTTAGACATATGTCTGATTGTGGTATTTATAATTTTCTGGCCTAGTTTAGCATGCAGTGAAAAAACTCTGAGAAATCAAGAGTGGCCAATAGTTTTTTATACTCTGTTAATTATAATAAATTGTATTTTAACAAAAAAGGAATACGAAACAGAAATTAGCCGCAATATTATCATAAACTATTATCATACTTTACATAATGCCAAGCTGCATGATGCATATCCTGTTAGTTCCAGTTATGTATATTTACACAGAATTTCACAGAATTATTTGCTTCTGGTTTTGGCTGGGGTAGAGTTAATTTTTTTCACAGTGGTTGGTATGGAGCTGTTTACAATTAGTGCTGAACACAGGACTGATAATAATGAGATGTATTTTTTGTTGCTGAGCAGGGTTTACATAGGGCCAAGGCCTTTTTGGCTTTTTGTACTGCTGCACTGTATGTAAGGAAGCTGGGGGTGCTTGGGAAGTTGGAAGGAGACACAGCTGGGACAGGTGACCCAAACTGACCAAAGGGATATTCCAGACCATATGGCATCATGATCAGTATATAGAGTGGAGGGAAGGAAGAGGAAGGGGGGACACATTTGGAGTGATGGAATTTGTCTTACCAAATCACCATTACCTGTGATGGGGC
>VXBT01007394.1:0-23495 GCA_013400235.1 Oriolus oriolus | reverse complement strand
GTGGGGGGGGAGGGGGAAGGAGGGGGAGCTTGAGGAGTTTTTCAGGTAGGTTTTCCCACTTTAAGGTCTTTCCTGCCAAAAATATTATCAGTTATTAGATTGACTTTTGCCCTTACCTGCCTTCAGTCCCGTTTGATCCCCAGCTTAGGTCTGTATCCCCAAAGAGCTCCGTTTTATCCCCAAATCTGTGAAGAAAACACAATCCCAGGACAGCAGATCTGGCTCCTCCCTCGATTATTTTTTAATTTTGGCAGAAAAAGGGGAAAGAAAATTACTAACCCAGGCACCCCCAGGGGATAGCCTCACCCAATGACGTGAGATAATTTTTGGCCAGAAAAGGTGAAAACAGAGAGAAAAACAGGGGTATTTTTGTTAAAACTGATGTCAAAAATTGGCATTACGAGAGATCGAGGTTTTTTTGTCCAATGAGGTTTAAATTATTCCACGATGACAAGAAGGTGAGGGAGCAAAAAAAGGGTATTTTTTTGAGAGATAGAGGGTGTGATTGGGGTAAAAAAGGAGGGAAAAGGGAAATAAGGGAAGGGGAGGGAGGGATTTTTTTAAAAATGCATTTTGTGTGTTCAGGAATTGATGGGATCAATGGGCGCAGGCCAATGGCATGAGGCGCAGCAAGGGGAAGTGCCAGGTCCTGCCCTTGGGTCACAACAACCTCTGCAGCTCCAGGCTGGGCCACAGTGGTAGGGAAAGTGCTCACTGGGAAAGGCCCTGGGCGTGCTGGTGACAGCAGCTGAACCTGAGCCCAGGTGTGCCCAGGTGGCCAAGAAGGCCAATGGCAGCTGGCCTATCCCAGCCATGGTGTGGCAGCAGGACCACATGATGTGGCAGTGACCGTCCCTGTGCTGGGCACTGCTGAGGCCACACCTCGAATCCTGGGGGCAGCTCTGGGCCCCTCATGACAAGAAGGACATTGAGGGGCTGGAGCCACTCAATGTCTGGAGCATGTTCAGAGAAGGGAACAGAGCTGGGGAAAAGTCTGGAGATCCAGGAGCAGCTGAGGGAGATGGGGGAGCTCACCCTGGGGAAAAGGATGGTTAGGGATGACTTTATCACTCTCTACAGCTACCTGGAAAGGAGGTTGTAGCCAGGTGGGAGAGAATCTTTGCCCCCAGGCAATTAGCAGCAGGACAAGAGGAAATGGTCTCAAGCTGCACCAGGGGAGGTTCAGGTTGGACATCAGGGGGAATTTCTTCACAGAAAGTGTGAAAAAACACCATCATGGTCAGTGGAGCGAGTTGTCTCTGTTACCATACCTGGAGTGTTCAACACCTGGACGCGGCAGTCAGTGCTGAGGTCTGTTTGACATGGAGTGTTCAGTCAAAGGTTGGATTCAAGGATCTTGGAGTTCTCTTCCAGACTTAATGATCCTGTGATTCTGTGAGTAGGGGTCAAGGGTGGGGAGGGCTAAAGTTTTGTCTTGTGATGTCCGAGTGTATTGTAGATGTAATATTTTAGGGGGGGTGGGTGTGTGCCAAAGTATATGCTGTGGGTGGTGTCTGTTGTGCAAATGGGTGCCACATGCACATAACTTCATATTGTGAAAGACCCCAGAAATTAGCCCCCAAAAAGGCAAAATTGGATGAATTCTGTCACATTTCACCCCAAACCCCCTCAGATGTCCTGTATCTGTTGGAACACTGACAATGACAGTGACATGAGTGTGATAAAATCACCAGAGGTGCCAGGACAATGACAAGGATATGGACACCACAATGTCTTGGCTGCAATTTTATTGCTCTGGTAGAAGCTTGACTTTCACAGGAACCTCCTCGGTGACAACAGTGGCAGGTGGTGATGTCCCTCTGCCCCACTCCCCTCGATTCACCTGGAGGAGACAGCAACAGCCCAAGAGAAAGAACAGCTTTCCACCCAAATCCCCAATATCCTCAAAAAATCCCAATATTCCCCCCAAAAATCCAAATTTCCCTCACAAATTATCCCATAAAATCCCCACCTTTCCCCAGCAAACTCCTAATTGTGCTTAAAATTCCCATTCTCAAATTCCTAATTTGCCTCCAAATTCTCAATATACTAACCAAGATTCCTGCTGATCCCCCCAAACTCCCAATTTTACCCAAAAAATCACCAGTCTTCCCCTAAATTCACACTGTCCCTCCTATAATCACAAATTATCCCCCCAAATCGCCACTTTTCCCCCCTCAGCCCTGAATTTACCCCCCAAATTCCCACTTTTCATTAATATTTCTAATTTTCCACCTGGACAGATCCCCTCTTTTCCTCAACATTCCCAGTTTCCTCGCCTAAAAGCCCAACTTACAACCAGCAGTTGTTGTTCAGCTGGGGGGGCTCCACACCTGTCACCTGAAAGTCGTCCACCCGAAAGACCCAGCGTCCTGGGACCTGGACGTTGGAGGTGGTGGTGATGTTGATGATGCCTTCGGTTTCGGATCCAGGAATGTTGTAGAAATTGGTGTCGTCACCACTGTTGAATCCCGCCTGGAAAATTGGGGGGGAATCTAGGAGGGCCAACCCCACACAAAGGAGTAGTGGGCCTCCCAAGTGATGTTAGGATGTGAACATATTTGCTGTCTCCCAGAAATAATATGGACCAATCCATGACCTTCACTATCATGATCATCATCTCCAGAAGAAGGGTGGGCAACCTCCTGTCTTCATCATCATCATCACTATCATCATTATCATCTCAAATAGCTGGGATGGGCCAACCTCTGGCCTTCATCATCATCATCATCTCCAGAAGATGGGACAGGACAACTGGACCTCCCCAAAAATGTTGTGGGCCAATCCTGGACCTTCATCATGATCATGATCGTCATCATCCCCAGGAAATGGTATGGGCCAACCCCTGACCTTCATCATCATCATCCTCAGAAGATGGAATGGGACAACCTCCTCCCCATCCTCCTCCACCCTCCCCACCTACATGTGCTGGGGTCCCCCCGAGTCCCGTTTCAGCATCCCCGTCACTCGCTGCCCCTGTGGTCCACTGGATGTCCCAGTAGTTGAGGATGATGTAGAACATCTTGGAGTCAGTAGTCAGCACAGCCTGGAAGGTGTTGCCCTATGGAAAAGGTCATGGAGGTCAACGATGGGTCATGGAAGTCAAGGATGTGTTGTGGAGGTCAACGGGTGGATCATGGGAGTCAAGAATAGGTCATGGAGGTCAAAATAAGCGAGTCAACAAGAGCCAAGGAGTGACCTTCATGCCCCACGGACCATGGACCTCACCTTTTGGGAGGTGGAGCCATAGTAGGCCACTTGGTCCCAAGTGGCCACCAAGGCCCAGGTAGCAGTGAAGGGGCTTTTGGGGAAGTACTGGGTGATGTCCTGGCTGATGTCTGCCAGCAGTGCTGGGTCGGTGGTCTGGCGGTAGAAGATGTCCCCACCCAGCACGTTGTCCACGTCTGCCCAGTAGGGAGCTACGAAAGGGCGCCCATCCGCCAGAGGGAAGGGGTCTGGGGTGTACTGTCTGACGGGCTTGTCAAAGGAGATCACCCCATTGTTGTTCACCTGGAGGTGACACCAGGAGTGGGTGGGTGCAACACCTTGACTTGGGCCGTGGGGTGCTCGAGATGGATCCTACAAGCACCCCAAGAACCACCACCCATTGGGACCCACCAACACCTACCAACTCCCCAAGATCCATCACCCACAGGACTCACCCACGACCCACCAACCACAGGAACCCTCACCCACAGGACCCCCCAACATCCAACCCCTAAAAACCCACCCACCACCCCATAGGACCCCATGAACATCAAACATCCATAGAACCCCCAACACCAACCACCCCCAGGACCCTCCTGAGATCCACCACCCACAAGACCCCACGACACCCATCAACCCTCCCAAGAACCACCTTTCCAGGACCCTCACAAAACCTACTACCCATGTGATCCCACAACACCTACCAATACACCCCAAGATCCACCCCATATGGGACCAACCAAAACCAACCAACTGCCTCAAGACTCACCAGCCATACAACCACGAAGGAACACACCATCACCCACCATCCTCAGCACCCCCAAAGTCCTTCAAACCTCCCCAATAGTGCCAGTCCCCTCAAGATCCCCCACCCATCTGAAGATGTTTCAATGTCCAGGAACAGACCCCACTCTGAACTCAAGAAGGGTCGATTTTGGGGACACACAGGCGCGCACACTCACACACGCAAACACAAGTGAAAAATTAAGTAGAAATGGAGGGAAAACTGGGAAAAATGGAAGAAATTCCCCGAGGTATGGAATTTGGGGTGACCTACGAAGGCAGTTTGGTAGGATTTGCCATAGAAGGTGAAGGGAATGGAGAGGGCGATCTCCTCGGATGTCCCATCATCGTGTTTGGGGTTAGTTTCATCCCCCTGGTGCGGTCCGTAGGGATAGAGCAGGGACCCTGTGGGAAAATCAGGATTTGGGAACTGCCCCCAAATTCCCACCCAACGACATGGATTTTGGGGTGAAACCCACTAAATTTGGTGTTCCCATGGTCTTGGTTCCCTGAAAATGGATGTGTTTTCTCCTGGGTTTTCATGGTGAAACTGGGGTGGAAGGGAATGACCCCAGTGGAATTACAGCAGGAACATATGGATTTTGGGAGAATAGTGGGAAAATGGTATGATGTGGGTGGGAGAAAGTTTGATTTAGGTGGAAATAATGTTTTTTAGGGCAAAACCCCCAAAATCACCTTTTTCAGATGAGGTTTTGGTGTCCACCACGGAACCTGGGGAAGAAATAGGAGGGAAAATGAGTTGATGGATCATTTTTCCAACAAGGATGAAAATGACAACATTTTTCAGAAACAAACCTTTACCTAAAATCAAGAGGAAGAAAACACTAGAGGGTGACATCCTCGACCCTAAAATAATTGTAAAAAACAGGAAAACTTAAAAAAACCCTCTAAAAACGTAAAACAATAACCAAACAAACAAGCAAACCAACAACCCTCCCCAAAACAGATGATGCAGTAAAATGAGGTTTCAGAGGCAAAAAAAACTATATTAAAACACCAAACACACACTTTTCCCAGGAGTTTTGTGTGAGGGGCTGTGTGTATGTATATTAATCATTTCTTTAAAGAATTGAAGTATTCGAAAAGTTGGCTTTTAAATTTAATTAATTTTAGTGCATTTTAATGTATTAACATAATTTATTTGGGGGGCTTTTAAGATTTTATTTAATTTTTTAATTTTTAATTTAATATGATTGAATTTAAATTGAAAATGTTATTTAAGTGATTATTTAATTTCATTTTAACTTTTAATTCCAAATGCATTGACTTTTCATTAACTGAGTTTTTAGATGAATGATATTTTTATCTTCTATTTATTTTGATTTTTATTTAATTTTTATTTAACTGAATCTTAAATTTTTGTTATTTGTGTACAAGAATTGAGGAACTTTTTTCTCCTTCTGTGCCCGAATTCAGGATTTTTTGCCTTTTTTTCTGAATAAATAGGATTATTTACATTTTTTCATGCATTTTTAAAGTCATTTAAAGGGACAAATCTTCCTTAAAGTCTTCCATGAAAAATCAGGATTTTAAAGAGACATTATTCCAAGCAATGACCAAAATCCTACCAGAATAAAAATTCCCTTACCTGGATTTCGATGAAGTGAAGAACTGCAGCCTGACAATGAGTTCAAACACCCAAAATTGCTGGCTTTCACCTCGTCCCACTCCTTCTTTTATCAAAACAAAAACTACAGAACACGTCATTTGCCAGTTTTCCTCCTGTCCGATCTCTCAGAGCTCTCCCAGGATTCTTTACAAAGGGAAGCTTAATCACGTGTTGGGGATTTTGGGCTCCTCCAGATGTAGGTTTTTTTTAAACACAGTGAAGCCTTTTTTTGACTAATTTTGGGGTTCTGGAGACACCTCTGGATCCCTCCTCACCATATGTGAGGTTTTTGCCCCTTTCCAAACTTTGAACTTTCACCCCCTGATTTATTTTTTTAAATACATAAAGTCCTTTTAAACTTTTTTTTAATTATAGATCCCTTATCTCCTTTTTTATATCAGGAAGAAAATAGATTATCCCTGTTTATTTGGGATTTTGAGGAACATTTTTTTTGTTATTGTGAGGCTAAGAAAAATCTTTATTATGTACTTTGGCCTTTTTTTGCAGGAAGTAGAAAGAAGCCCTTATACACTGGAATTCTATTTTTTGAAAAAAAAACCCCTTTAAAATACCCTCATTTTTAGTGGTTTTTTTTGGAGGGGTTTTCCTAAAAAGAAGTTAATATCTCTATTCTTAGGGATATTTAAAGAGAAAAAACCTTTTATTCTCTTTCTTTTAAGGAAAAATTATTGTTCCTTATTTACCTGGCATTTTAAAAGTATTTTTTTGCAGGAAGATCCTTTATTATCTCTCCCCTTTTTTTCCTTTATTTTTTTTAAGGAAAATGCCTTTATTTGCTTATATTTTAAGAAACCTCATTTCCTCCAGTTCCAGATGGGTTTCCTTAAGCTCCTTAAAGTTGTTTTTCCTTTGTCCAGCAGCCGGGCTCGGACTTCTCCAGAATCCTCAGCTGGGACTTCTCTCATTAATTTTGGGAAAAAACCAGACAGATTTGGATCTGTCTCCCTGGACACAGTGGACAGGGGTTGAGGGGGGGGCAACAATTCTGAGGAAATCACTGGATTTTTGGAGGGCCTCCATGGAGGAGAGTCAGCTGGGATGTTCCCACGGGTTCCTCATCCCCTCACCCAAAGGGGTCCCACAGCTCAGTGACAGGATCCACTCACCCACTCCCAAATTCTCCAGAATTTTGGAGTCAGTTTCACAACCCTTCCCCCTCCAGCCAGGTCAGAAACCTGGTCCCTCAAACCAGGCCTGAATGGTCAGAGCTTAATGCTCACCCCAGCTCCCAGACCTCACTCGGTCCTTGCACTGCAAACAACCCCAGGACATTCCTGCAAGGAATGAAATTCTGTGTGACTTTGTCGGAAAGAGCCAACAATGTCGGCAAAAAATCTGGCAGGGCCTTGCAGGGAGGAGGAGTGGAATTCCAAGGAAAGGTTAATGTTGGGAGTCACTTTGTGTCACTGCTTTCAGTGTTTGGTGACAAGTGGTGTGAAAACCAGGTGGTGTGAAATTTCTTGCTCCTTGTAACTCAGTGCAGCGTGGAGAGGTTGGTTTGGTTTGGGACTGGTTTGTTCTGTTCTTCCTCCCTGATTTAAGACTTTGTCACGACACATGGCTTTTATCTGTGCTGCTAATGCTGGGATGAACTGCAGAGTTGTGCTTGCTAGAAATCTTGCTGAATGCTGGTTTTAAAGCTTATTTTCCTCCACATCACCCCGTCCTGGGACATGAATACTAAATGGATCATGCTGATTCTGGTTAGTGTTAAATACTGATTTTTCTTTTCTCTGGACTGAACTTTCAGCACAGGTAAGAGACTTACATATGGAGTTTGAATTAAAATAACTGTTTTCTTCTGAAATTTGGTTGCTTCTTTCTGTCCACTGTGAGAAATTACCTTGCTGGCCTCCTATCCACAGGCGCCTGGGAAAGACAGAGTCTGCAGAGTCATGTCTTTCAAGGCCACCCAAAATTCTGGATGGATTCCTTGCTGAGCATCCAACTTTTAGCTCCTGAAGGAGGCTCAGTCAAATGGCACAAATTCTGTCTGCTTGGAAAACTGGCTGTTTAAACACCCAAAATCAGGAGTTTGGATTCCCATCAGTTTTAAACCTTGGCCTGAGAACACGGTGCTGTGAATATTTGTTGCTGCATTTGGCCTCATGAGGAGGTTGTTGTTCCTGTAATTTCATACAACTGGAACCAGCAAGAGTTACAACAGAGAAACAGAACACTCTTCTCTCCCTCTTCCCTCTAGTACTGATCACAGAACACTGGATTTAAGCCTCACTCCCTTCTTCCCCAGCAGCTGTGGCCTTAACCACAGTAAACGATTTATTTTTCTGGTGGAGGGAGGGAGTTGACACACTAGCCTTCTGGAACCTTCATTCCAAGAGGGTGGCCTCTGTCACCTGCCCCCAGAGCCTCTGGAAAGGGCTGTGCACAGGGCTGGGACGCAGGACTTAGTCCTTAGATGCAGGACACCGACCTGATGCGATGAGGCAGCTCCCGTGTTCGGTTTCCCGTCGTGCTGATGATCTCCGCACGCAGCTGGAAAAAGCGCTGCCTGAAGCATCGCCTGTCCCACCCAAGGGCAGCCTCGGTCAGGAGAGGAAAGCAGGCATGGCATGTTTTAATCAGGGTCCCCAGAGTGTGGCAAGGACAGCCTGACCCCGTTACGGGTGACGCGCTGTCCCCAGCGCGCTGGGACGATGCCATCAGTCACCGCTGCGGACACCTGCCTGCTGCTCGGCTGGTGCGCCCAGCCAGATCACCAGGCCAGTCCCTGGATGCTGCTTATCTCCGTTTGACTCCTCCAGGAAACCTGCTGGGGATGCCAGCAGGCTTTCTAAACAGACTCTGTAAGCCCCGGTGATGCAGCGCAGCTCCCGCGCTGCAGCAACAGGAGGTCAGTGATGGTTTAGTGTTGCACTGAGTTTATTGCATTAATATCTATCAGTACCAGTTAGTAGTGAAAGCTCCTGTATCTGCTCTCTAGTGGTGTCTCTGCTTTTAAATCCCTGTGCTTAAATTTCTTATGTCCCCTAATTAGTGTAGAGAGAAAGAGACACTGGGAACACCTCCCTGGTTGACACTTGGGTTTTATTTATCATTAGTGGGCTTTAAATCTTTTTGCAGTGAGCCTTTGAAAAGAGAAGCAAATGCAAGGAGACACACAAAGAAGCTCATTTACAGCTTTGCAATAAAAATCTGAGCACACATTATTACATTTGTGATTCAACTGGCTTGTCACACTTTAGAAAATGAAAAAGAAAAACAAGGAATAATAGATTTAAAATGGGCTTCTCTGTGACTGCTCCATGGAAACTAGCATTGTTTTTTGTTAGCAAAGGCTCATTTAAAAAAAAAATTCTACCCATAAAATGAGAAAGAGTATGTTACTGCTAAAAACTCAGAGCTAAAACTCAGATTTAAAAAAGAATACAAGATTTCAAAAATTCCACTTTCATTCCCTTACTTATGTCAAGAAATAACAATTTCCAATGCCTAAAATAGTTTAAAAATAAAGTAATATGGGTTTTTTTAACTGAAATTGACATAATTTAGAATAACCCAATTTATTTTAACATATATTTGATTTCAAAGCTTTAAGATTTTAAACTACAGTTTTCTTGGCAAAAACAACAACTGTGGACCAGCACAAGGTTTTAAAAGGTGCAAAAACGTCTTAGTCTGAACTCAGTTCTCTGTTACCTGGAACAGATGGAAGGCTTTGAGCACATCCTGATATTGCCAGTAGCTCCACTTTCCCTGCATGTGTGGTTTTACCTGAAACCATTTCAGTCCTGGATCTCTATCACACAAGCAAACCAGTCATGAAGCAAAGCTAGTCTGTCAACAGAACAAAAGATTTTAGGATAAAATTTCAAGTATTTACCAGACATTTTTTGTGACTGAATTATATTTGTATCAGGATGGATCTGTGTGCTGTGGTGTGAGTTAACAATCTGCCAAGATGACAGCTGTATCATGCTCTGGGAAGTCGATCAGCACTGCATCAGAAAGGAATTTTATTTGTTGACAGCAGTTTCCAGCTGCAGTTGAGACTAAGAAGCTCAAATTACGCAGCTAACTTATTCTGAGAAGCTATTTATTTTGATCAGACTGGAGCTTCTTTTTGTGATGACACTGAACTCTGCACAATGTACTCGGGCTTTCTACAACCCAGGGAAGCCTAAGAGCAGCCAGGTAGAGAAGATTTTATCAAAAAAATCATGTTGACCATTGACCATTTAATATTCACAGTGGGTTAAAAATAACATTTTCAGAAGAACTACCTTTTTTTTTGTTTACTCTAAGTATTGGTGGACCCGGTTGAAAAAAGCTTTGCATTGGAAAATTTTGTTGGAGAGAACTTCAGTGTTCTCCACGAAACAGATGGGGAAGGTAATGGATTGTATATCCTCCTTCCTCTTTTTTCCTTTTTTCTTCCTACCTGGCAGTCAGATCTGCTTAACTGTGACTTGCACAACCCTCTTGTTGCTGCTTTATGCATTATTTGTGCTACTGGTTTGCTTCTCACAGCCTGTCAGCAGGCTTTGAACTAAGACTGAGTTTTAATTGGACCTGTGTACAATTAGGAAGGACAAGCAGATTCACACTTTTTTTATGAGAGAGTGACTCTACATAGTGGCCACAGTGTCTGGGCACTAAGATCTCCAGTTAAATCAAACCTGATATTCAGTAACTCAGGATTTAGGAAGCCAGCTTTCACAAGGTTTGTGCAGATTTTTCACAGGATTTAGAAGAGTAGATCTTGTATGAGTGTGTAGTTTCAGCCTTGAACTTTTTTTCTGACTGTTTAGTGCTAACACAAATGCTCTAATTAAAACTGGCATTGAAAACTCTTGTGGAGAAATTTCTCAGTTCTCTGTATGCAGCTCATGAAAAGGATGAGAGGAGAAGGGGGAAAAAAGACTTAAAATTTTGTGCTGTCTCAAGTGACAGGAACACCTCTGACAATGATTAAGTGCCACCCCAACAAGATGTTCCCCCGCCAGAAGCAGACTCTGCCTATCCTGCAGTGGCAGGAATTTGGTTACAAAAGCATACATGTCTTTGTCCTCTATGAAATGTTAAAGACCAGCTCTAATTTTAACATCAACACGACAGATATCTCATGTATCATTTATAATAAGTCCTTTCACATCTGGTGTCTTCTTTTACTCTTACTGACAGATTCCCGTGTTCAACACAGTGTTCAGCTTTGACTCATGGCACAGTAAAATGCTTCCAGAAGGGTGCTGCTGTCTTCTACCCTCAAAATAGCCTCTGCCTTCCCCAGGTGATTACTGTCATCTTGTTTTGAATTTCCTTGAAAATTCAGGTGCCCAGAAACTCCTGGGGTCAGCAAACTCTCAGAGTGACTTCCCACACTGACAGAAGCAGTCTGTCTGTGTATGGCTGAGCCAAAGGGAACAAAGGTGAGTCAAAGGCGCAGAGGAAAATCTCTCTGAGGCATTACAATTCTGGGAAAATTTTAAAAACACCTGGTTCAGAACATTTGTGCCATCCATGACTGTTAAATAAAACAAAAAGTAGTGTTCCTGCAATGCACTGGGCTGGGCTGGAGACTTCTTCCTGACAACCCCCTATGGGGCTGTGTTTCAGACCTGGGACCAAAGGAGCATGGACAACACACTGGTGATTTATTATTGCTGAACGGTGTTTGCACAGCTTCTACACCTCCTTTGCTCCGCTGTGCTCCCTCAGTGAGCAGGTGGGGTTTGGAAAGTGATGGGATTTGGCACAGCTTGGACTCAAAGTGACCCAAACCAATATTCTGTATCATCCAGGACCATGCTCAGCAGCGAAATTGTAGGAGGTGGAGAGGAGCTCTTCCCAAAGTAGACATTCCTTGGAGACTGCCTGTGCCCCAGTTTGCTGATGGGAGGTGGTGGGTGACTGACTTTACATCACTTTTCCTTTTTTTTATTCCCTCTTCATTTATTAGATGGTCTTTATCTGAACCCATGAGATTTTCATGCTTTTGCCCTTCTGATTCTCTTCCCCACCCCCCTGGCAGAGACAGAGAAAGCAAGTGACTACACTACGAGGGACTTACCCAAACGAAACAGAACAAAGAAAGACCCTCTTTCATTAAAAAGGCTGAGGAAAAAAAAAAGGCCAACAGAGGAACACTGGAGTGAGTACAGAAACATTTCTCAGCTGTGCTTGATGTTGGTAGCTGCATGAAAAACTTTTGGAATCGGCCTTCTGTAGCTTTGGGCAATAGAATTTTGGCCTGATTGTAACACCAAAATTCCAATCCTGACAAGCAATATAACCAGGGATTTTTCTGTAAGTGCTGACTTTCTATAGGCAGTGTAGTACCCTCCAGCTATCTGTGTTTTGGGAAACTACAGACATGGCTCAAGTCCAGCGAAAATTATGCTGACCAGAAGTAACACAAGGGAGTATGTACATTAGCATGTGCTGTAGAGCAAAAGGAGAAGATCTGCACAAAAAATACATTTAGGGCTGACATTTTCATTACACAGATTCAGAGGGTTTTATTTAGATTAACCTTAGGCTGGTCTTGTGGACTGAAAGGGCACAGGAGGTGAAGCATATTAGGAGACCCTCTGAATAGTAGGGTTTGGTAAAGCCTTTTCCAGAAAAAAAAACCATCATCATGGTCTAAAAGGGCTCCATGAAATGAATGAGTGTGTCATACATGGGTATGACTGTGAAATTCACTCTTGAGCCCAGCTGAAGTGCTAATACACCTGTGTTATCCGCACAGAGACGGGCACTTCCCGAAATTATGTTAGTTTCTTCTGAAGCCACAAGTAATACTGATTCCTTTCACTAAAATTTTAATTAAGGCTCACAAAATGTAAGCTGTAATGTATTCCAATTGATTTTAAGAATTCATGAGGATCTACAGTAAAGAGTAGCAGCTTTTTTGTCTGGGGTGAGATGTGTCTTTTTATGTGGTCTTTGCTCAGGTCCTGCCTTCCTTCCATCTGACATTTGGGAGACATTACTTTCAAGAGGTCTAAAAAAGCTGGCCAGATCTACCAAACTCATTTGTGTTTATCTGCTGTTGTGTTTTTGTTGTGTTCCCGTTGAGGGAAGGGCTGTTGGAAGGCAATGAACTGATCCTGCATCCAGGCGAGGGTGCTGCAGGGCAGAGCGCAGCAGCTTTAACCACGGTTTCCAGGGCGACTGCTGGAAGTGATTTCTAGGTGATCCAGCTGGACAGCATTCCTCTAAGCAAACAGCAGGATTCAGCTGGGAATGTTCAGCCTAAAGTCACTGAGCCATACTGTAGTGAGATGAAATGTTTGTGGTCACTGGGAACTGCTGGCAGAACACGTCTGAGATTACTACCTCGAAAAAACAGGAAGTGCACAGGAATTTTTTTTATTTGCTTTTTTTTTCTTTTCTATTTACTTATGTAGAATGTCTGAAAAGGAATGTGAATAAAGAACTCGTGCTGATGTCTCCTTGGCTTTTTCTCCATTGAATCTATCAGTTTCCAGCTGCTGGGGGATGTGAAGCAGTGCCAGAGGGCAGGGCCCTGTCCCAGAGCTTTCTGATCGTCACAGGTGAGGGAATTCAGTCATCAAGTTCCTCTTACAATGTCATCAATACAATGATGAAAACAGCCCTTTTGGTCAGTAAAATAACCCTTTTGATAGAGTTTGGACCAGAGATTTAGACTGTCTAAATGTGAGTGTCCATGTATCCATCTAGGGCTGGCAGATACCCCTGGGGGCCCTCCAGAGATCCCAGCCCTCCAACATGCAGCTGCTGCAGGGTGGGATATCCCACCCTCCTGAGAAGGCAGCAGGGTCTTACACAGTCAGAGTCAGCCCCAGCACCTGCTGATGTCCACGTATTTTCAGTGTGACTCATCTAATAAGTATTAATTATTTCTGTGTATGGCTCTTTCAGTAGTTACCGCAGAGCTATTCCATTTTGCACATGGCAGAGGAGGTTAATGACCTGGAATCTCACAAGCACTGTATCATAATTATGTCAGTCATTAAACCTCTAATGGAATGTTTGAAATATGGGAGAGACAAAAGCTCGTCTCGCTGTTCTCTCATGCTCCAAGCTGCCTTGTACATTTTCATATTTGCTGAACTCAGTAGAGGCCTAGGATGTTAAACTTCGTGTAGGAATGAGGCTGGCAGATCAGTGGTGTGTTTCATCTAATCTCTCGCCTCTGAAATTAGCTAGATCTGTAGGGAGAATTATTGTGATGTCTAAAGAGTGGCCTGGCTGGAGAGTGAGGATGTGCTGGCTTCATTCTCCCTGGTCAGTGGTTGGTTTTATACCTGTGGAGGTGCCACTTCAGCCTTTTGTGACTTTATTTCTTCTGCCATATACCTTCCTTAGTGCCTGCAATTGCCTGAATTTCAGCACAGAGCTGTAGAGTCAGGACAATGAGCCCCTGGTTTGCTGCTGTTGTACCAAAAATCCCTGTGAAGCCAGAGAGGCCACGAGTTAGTGACCACTTGGAGTGTTTCTTGTAGTGCAGAATTGTTGTGCTGTGGGCACCTGGATATATTCTTCATTTCATCTTCATTTTAACACTGCTAAATACACAGCTAAGTTCTCCCTGAATTTTATGCCCAGTGGCAGTTCAAATTACTTCCTCAGCCACAGAAATTGAAAGCTGCTGAGGAATCAGCAGGGTGGGTTTCACACTTCTGTCAGCCTGCTAAAGGTTTTTGGCTTATCACAGATTTTAATTTTGAAATACTGATTTAAGAAAACCAAAACATAAATAACATACATTCTCATGGAAACATTTTCTTTCCGTTTTTAAATTTCAGAGGTATCAGGAAAAAAATCTCGAAAGCATGTCTTGTTTGCCAGCAAATGTAATGATATTTAAGTGGAAAAGAATTATGGTCTGATATTTAAAGAAATCAATCTTGGTCATTTGTTTTTAACATTTTGTGGGTTTATTTCTTTTTAATTAAGTTTGTACTAAAGATTCTTTTTCCTCAGTAGCTTTCCGTTTCTGTGGCTGATAAACATAAACCACATTTTTGTAGATTAAAACCCCAAATATTTTTTAACAAGAATGATTAAATCTGCTATTCTAAATTAACAGATTACACTAAATAAAGTGTTTTATTTAGTAAAAATATTATTTAAATAAATATTCAATTATTAAATGGTTTTAAGCACACATTTCTTTGATCAGTGGGCTTGCCTGACATTTTCACTTAAACAATTCAAAAATCATTCTTGTAACTACACAAAAACATACTTATCGTTCTGAATACCTTTATTATTACCAATTGTTAATAAGTTTAAATTGATCAGAAGTTTCTGAAATTTTTGGGATAAAACCTAGAAGTTCACTTACACAAAGGGGAAGGAAGAAAAAAGGGATTTTGGGGGGAAGTTATGAAGGAAAAGCTAAAGAACGGAATGCATTCATAAGCAACAGGGATGAAACACAGAAAATGATACTACTGAAAGCTTCCTGTTAACAAGACCACTCCCAATACACCAATTTGTTTTAAATGGCTTCTTGGTATTCCCATTAGTTGTAGATATCATTAGGAAAATGAAAAAGCCACAAAGAAAAGGATTTTGAAGAAATTATTTTTTTAAAAAAAATGCTACTGATTTATGTTGTCATGTAAAAGAATTAATTTTTAATTCACATCTTGATTTTTTTAATGTTACAGCACTAGCACCACTATAAGGCTAGATGATGCTGGTTTTCTTAGGAAAACATAACTTTTTACGAAAAAAGCTCAAAACTGTCAGAAAAACCTGGTAACTTACCTGCTTTTTCCATTGTGATTCCCTTCTCAGACAATTACAGACTTTGTGGTTTTATGCTGATTTGAAAAAGAAAAGAGAAAAAAGAAAAGAAAAGAAAAGAAAAGAAAAGAAAAGAAAAGAAAAGAAAAGAAAAGAAAAGAAAAGAAAAGAAAAGAAAAGAAAAGAAAAGAAAAGAAAAGAAAAAGAAAAGAAAGAAAAGGAAAAGAAAAAAGAAAAGCTCTGGGAAAATTCCTATAACACTCTTCATCTTCATCACCTTTATTAATTCGTTTTTTCAAAGACTTCTGTGACTGAATTTCTGTGCACTCAAATGTTTGGTTAAAAAACTCTGCTGGTATTAACAAAATAAACCCAAACCAAAACAAACCAACAAACAAAAAAAAAACAAAACAAAGAAACCCCAACAAAACAAACAATAAAAAAGGAGCACCTGCCATTTTGGGGTTTATTGTCAGGTATTGTCAATGTTTAATTGTAGCTGTGTTATTCTGGAAGTTATGTGGCAAGGGCATAATGGGGGCATCATGAGACCAGATAAATACACTGAGTAATACTTGAATAATCTTCTGACACATTTGATGGTGGTTGGGGTTGGTTAGGTTTTGGGTGCTTTTTGTGTTTTTACATAAACTATTTAGAAAATCCCATTAAGGAGAAAAGTAGAATGATCTCCTCCGAAATGTCAACTTCGGTGAAAAGCCCATCTTGGGGGTCAGAAATGCACTCCAGCTCCTGTTTCACACGCCTTAGGACTCCTGTAGAATTATGAAATATTATTTTCCATTTTCCCTTAGTAATGAATCGTAGCAAGTGTGTGCCACTGCATTGGTATTGGTATTTATGCTGCATCTAAATCTGCAAAAACACAGTGGTAAATCACATCTTTATGTGGATAACAGTGATGTAATCTTGGTACTGAAATTTCCCTTCACTGAAACATCCCTGCCTTGGGCTGTTCCCTGAGCACTGTACTCAGCAAAAGTGGGGCATTCTGTAAAGTAATTGATTAATTGACACAGTCAAAAATCTGCACCTTTCAGCTCATAATTAACTGATAATTCCCTGAATGGGATGTGCCCAGTGCTTGCAAAAATTCAGACTGCAAGCTTTTAACCAATACTGTGAGAATGAGTGGTGTGGTATGTTGCTATTCTTCCTAGTTTTTGTATTTTTATTATTTATACATTTTTCAGCTACACCTGATGGTGCAGGAATGAGGCCAAAAGCTGGTTTTTGTCAGCTTTTATATTCCTTTCTTTCCTCAGCTTCTCTGCTTCTAGCTAGTCCTTTAAGGTAATTCCATCTGTGTTTTCCTCCTCTTCTGCTTTCTTAAGCATAATGCTGATTCAATCTTACAATGGAAAGAAAAGCCCCAGAAAATGTAAAGAATTAATGGAGTCCTCAGGATTTTTAAGTGCCTTCCTGATCAATAATGTAGCTGATTGGACAGCAAAACTTGGGCTATGGCATGCCTCGATCAGAAATCAAAAAATGTAAGTGCTTCTAGAAATACTAGAGTGGTGTTTTTTCCCCGAGATTTTGTATATTTTTTCAGAACTAAGAGCAAGATTTATTTCACAAGAGGGAAGTAACTCCTGAAATTTCTGACAAAAATTTCTTACAACTCCGTTTTTTATGAATAGCTGAGTGGTTTAGACCAATTAGAGGAAAATCTGCTGCTTTTCTCTGAAGAAGAAGAAATTCTTCTCTTGGGCTGTGAAATTAGGAATTCAGCTACTTGAGGATTTAGGTCTGCAATTTGCAGTTAATAATTTTTTGGTGAGTCATGATTGGTTTAATTTTATGCTTACAAAAAACATGTGAGCTTTCAAAGATACTTTAACCTTCATTTTTCTTTTGGTGTATAGCTGTCTCTGAAGTTTATTGGTAAAGCTGTAACTAAATATTTGGCAATAGGCAATTTACATTGCATAAGTTAATTACTTTCACTGTGCTATTTACACTCATTAATGAGATACTTTCTAAAACTAATTAGATGTCCTTGCTTAGTTGCAAAAATGTTTTAAAGGCATTTATAATTCAATGATCACTGCTTTTTCTGTATCACCCAATATGAAAGAGGAACAATATCACCCATTTCTGTCCCCTTTAGTTGAAACAAAACCATTTCCACTTTCTGTTGAGGGACTGGTTGTGTTACCCAGCTTCAGGCACCTTGTTTAATCTTCACTTTCATTTGGTGACAATAAAGAGGTTTCTGCTAAAGGAAATTGTAAAAAAAAAAAGAGAAATATTCAATTGTTTTTCTTCATTGACCAGCACCAAGGAAGACACAACTCCTGAACACAGGGGCAGCTTGCAAATGCAGCTCAGTCTGGTTTCAGAGAGCATAAGGAATGACTCCTAGTGCACTGTGTAATTACCCTAATTGACTTCCATTCCTACATTAAGACTGTGTCATTTCTCATAGTTTTTGCCTCATGGACAGACATTTTTCTGCTGTCTCATCAGAGGAAGAGTAATTTACTTTCTGTATGTATTTTGATGACAGGTACACTCTAAATATTGGGATTTCTTCTTAAACTCAATAACTTCACATCAATTTGATGCCAAAGTCATTCTCTTGGATGTTTAATTAGAGGACATCAAAGAGGGTTATTTACATTTAATTCTGTAGTTAGTGTTTGGCCTTCTCAGTTTTATGCCAGGCTTACAATACAACATCCACGCTGTCTGGCATTAATTTAACTTGTAAATAATTTATCTAATTAATTTACTTGATAAGCCTCCCTGTCTCATTTTATGACTTTGTTCTCGACCAAGCTGGCGAAATCCTGCTGCACTGGCAACAGGCTCAGCAAAAATAAAATAGTTTGAAAGTCGTATCGGTGCCCCAAGGTGGGTGTGACAGGTGACACATCTTCTCTGATGCTTCCTGAAGCTTAACTGCTTGCAGATAAAGTGTTAACCATCAGAACAAAGAAGACTTATAGGCTTGAATCATTCATATCCCTTAAAAAAAGCTTACTGGATACGATCCTGGACTTGGATCTGCGCTGGCACGGCCAGTCCTACGTTACCACGTTCTCTGGGCCTCCCAAAGTCTTGCAGCCCTGGTCTAAAGAGGAGTTGTGTCAGGGACACCATGGGCTGCTCCAGCACGAAACAGAAAGCCAGATACGGTCAAGAGGAAGTTCAGGAAAATAACTCACCCAATATAACGGCAAAAAAATTTCCAACTCAGTACCTTTTTTTTGTTTTTTTCTCTCGTTATTTAAATACTGAGATCCATGACAGCTTGTTGGACTGTCTGTCCTTTCTTTCATACAAAGGCTGGCGGGGGTTTTGTTTATCAGGCATGGCTATTTTAAAACACTGCCGTGACAAATTCTTTTTTCCCTTCGGCAATTTGCTGCAGGGCAGGATCCAGACTTTGAGAAGACAGCAAAAGAGAGTTTTTGGATAAAATTCTGAGGGCAGGTTCAGCCTTTTTATAGCAAACCTTCCTGTGTCACTCTTGCTTCCAGCTCTGTGCTGGCTCATCCCACTGAAAATGTATTTTGGGCTGCACTGCCCAGTGGAAAGGACAGTTTACGTGCAGAAGGGGTGCACTGGATGATGGAGATGGTGACAGCACTTGTTTCAAAGGGATCTTCAAACATGTTCTGATTGTGTGGAGGTACCTATGAACTCAGAGCATTTATTCTGCTGGAAGAACTTTCAGCTGGTAAACCCTGGGTCTCTTCTCCAGCCGCTTTCCCAGCCCCTCCCAACACTGGCTTCCATGGTGGATGAGTACAGCTGAAGAGCATCAGTCCTTCAGGAGACAGGCTGGATGGAAACAAAACATCTCAAACCACCCTGTTTGATGTTCAGCCTTCCTCGTGAAGTCCTTTGCAGGTTTTGTCTGTGAATGTCAGAAGGAGGCCAGGGGAGGGAGGAAACCTGGGCACAAGGCTCCAGCAATCAGCAGTGTTTTCACGTTGCTGCAAAGAGAACTCTCACCACAATATCCACACAAGCCATTTGCAGTAAATAAATGCCTCATTTTATGGTCAGCAAGCAGCATGGCACATGGAACTGTGAACAGAGGGAAATAGTAAAGGTAATAATCACTTACTCAGACAGAAAACAGCAAATTGGTTGAGTTGCCACGTGATTGAGGTGTTTGTGTTGGGAGGAAATAGTGAGTTTTACGTCCCTCAGCCAATTCAGAATACGATCATAGAACATATCTGAAAAGACAAACAGAAGACTGAGGAAACCTGCCCCATGGCTGGGCATTTTTTTCCAATGTAGAATTCTAATGCAGAATTAGGCTGGAAGCTGTGGGATAGACGGGGTTATAACTGCTGCTTTCCACTAACTTTACTGAGAACATTCTCTAAAGTGCTGGTTCCACAGGGTTCAGATGCTGAGCCAATTAAATTCCTTTAATATATTGCATCAATATTATGCACTGATTTAGAGAGGGGAAGAGGAAATTGACTTACCTCGTATTCTGAACATTAAACCACTGGAGTTGTGTAGAAAAGAGTGTGTTCCTGATCCTCAATTCACAGGTTTATTTATTTCGTCATTATTTTAATGAAGCAATGGCGTGTGGTGTAAAACCCATTTTGCAGAGTCCTGTGATGAGACAATAGAGCAGGGTGGTGAAGGCCCATCAGGACCGATGACATCAAGGAGCCCCACACAATCCAAGCAGCAGCACTGCCCTGGGTGGGCAAATCCCTGGAAATTATTTTGGATGAATCAGAGAAAGCCCCTCTGCCCAGCTGCCACTGGCCCTCATGAATAAATATCTCCATGTGAGCAATGACTTTGAAGATCTGGTTCTTGCAGCAGACTTCCACAGCACTCACCTCTGATGTCCCACAGCGGAGGCCTGGGTAACTGGCTGCCTGGAAAACCATCAGGCCAGGCAAACTGAGAAGCTGGAAGAATGACACAAACTGAATTTCCTGAGAGGTTCAGGTGCCATCCAGTGAAGACCAACAAGATCCTCAGTACGAGAAGCTGAACAGCAACGTAAGGGAGTGAAGAGCTGCTGCTGGAAGATCCTTTCATGAGGAAGGAACTTGTGCCTCCTGCAAATGAGAAGTGCATACTCTGGTCATAAAAAGGTGAGTCCAACGTGGAGAGTTGCCAGGTGAATTAAAAGAAGGTTATTTTGACAAAGCAAAAGTGGAGTATTTAAACTCAAGTAATGACCAGCTATTGTGAGTGTTTCCTAGGTTGTATTTTCAGCAAGTGTTACTGAGTTTAGATCCAGAACACGTCACTGTCTCAGGGAAGAGCTTTTACTGCTCCTAGCATGTTGCTGCGAGGACTCTGTTTCAACCAGTCAGTATCTTTTGAGGAAAGAGAATGGACAGGCAGGAATTCAGAAATATTTTGGACAAACTCTTGCTGCACAATCAAAGTATTTTAAAAGACTATTTTTCTATTGAAAAATATGATGGTATTGCAGGTGTTTTCTAAGCAAAATATAGATTTAAAGTACATATATGTTTCTCAATCTCTTTGGAAAAATATGTCTCTTCTTCTCCCTGCTCTGAAGTGTTAAATATTGATGGGAAAACAAAAAAAAATCAGCACTTAGGTGTTTCTGTGAAGAATTTTTTCCTAAGGGATGCAGAAGGAAATGCTTTCTGCTTAGCTAAATATGTGAAGTGTGAACATATACAAAGAAATGACCAAATTATTCCTGGGAGGTACTTACGTGTTTTATGAAGGGAATCAATTTCTGTAATGTGTTGACAGCAGCTTATTGCTTGTTAATATATTTAAAAGGCACTTGAGAGACAATTGGCTGCATTGACTACAGAGGAAAAATTTATTACCTGCAGCACAAGATGGGGAGTATTGCAGATTGTCCAAGTATTGGTTACTTTGAATGGACTTGGGCTCAGTCTTTTTAAACTGTTACTAATGGAAATTTAGATTGCAGCTGTGTGAAATGAATCTATTGGACTTCTTTTTAAATTAATCTATTGGCCTTCTTTCTGCAATGTACAAGCTCTGTGCTAATTGGTTAATGGTTTCTTGTTACAACTCAATCTGCACCAGGGATATTCAGGAAATAAAGAGACAAAATGGGCTGTCAGATAGGAAGAATGGGGGAATTGTAACTTCAACTGCAAAAAACCCCAAACCAACAACAACAAAGGTCTGCCATGCCCAACAACCCAACACTCACTGGGGGTGCAGCCAAACTGGGGCTCCATAGACCGGCTTCCCCCCAAAACATCCCTGTCCTGCAGAAAATGTCCCCACAGAGCCCTGCCCTGCCGTGGTGTCGTGGCTTTTGCAGCGTTAAGCTGAGATGTGCCCAGGGACGGCACCGCAGCAGCTCAGGCTGCAGCCAGGTGAGGCTCGTCCGTCCATCCCCAGCGTCCCAGCCCTTTCCAGAGCCCCCTGTGGCACTGGTTGTGACACAGCTGATCTCCCACTGTGTGAGGCACCAGCGAAAGCAGGACAGAAAGCGCCTGAGTTCCTCCACAGAGCACTCCAGGGACTGACGAGCCCATGGCCCCCTTTGGTGCAAAGCCCTTCAACCAGGTTACACCAGCCAGAAGCACAAGTCCTCATGTATATGCATTTTTCAGTCTGAAGGGTTGTTTTCCATGAGGAACTCTTAATTTTATAAATCTCCCTCTTTGGATGGTTATGAACATAATTCTTCCTCTAGTCTTTCAAAATCCTGCCAAACAGACGCAGCTTTTTTCACTCTTGTCTTGTTTTCTCTTCCTACCCCCATCCCCACCTGCTTTTCTTCATTATTCTTTTGTCATTTCAGAAAAGATTAATGATACTGGCGGGCCTGGAGTATTCTTGAAATAAATGGCTTCTTTTATTGTACCATTCCAAGCATCATTTTGGATTTTAATCACTTGGGTTTTGCCTCTCAGTCCCCTCTGACAAAAACATCCCTCCTGGATATATACAGTGTGTGAAGTTTGTGTGAAGCTGCAAGACACTTCAGTGCTGTTTACCACTACTCATCAATAAAATAAGAAATAAATTTAAAAATCACCCAAGAAATATTTTGTGATGAAAGCTCAGTAGCTTCTCTGTATAAAATCAGGCTCAGTGTGAATGCCAAGAATGTTTTTTTAAAAAGAGAGGAAAGATTCTGCTTGTGCAGGGAGGTTGGATTAGATGAGCTCCAGTGGTCTCTAGCAACCTTGCCCATTTTGTGTGATCCCATGAAAAGGAAAGTTGTGACATCATATTTTTAGAACTTCAGGGGGAAGAACCTGGGCAGAATTTTTCAGAAACTTTAGAGGCAGGGTTACTCCTGGTCATGGCACCATTTGAAAGTTGTTTTCTGGTGTTTTTTTCTTTGCTTTTCCTTTCTAAACAGGAATAAAATCAAGGCCCTTAAAATTCTTTGTGGATAAGACAAAATAAATGAAATAAAATGAGGACATTGAATTGAAACACAGAGGGACACAAACCACTTTAAAACATGAAGAGTGTTCAAAAGAGTACCTGAGTGAAAGTGCAAGATTAGAAACTACAGGTTCATGGGTTTTCTTTTATCTATTCTGAGCTCATTAGTTCACCACAGAGTAACTGAAATTAGAATCCAGTTTTCTCTCTCTCAGAGGCCAGGCTTTTCCAGAGAGCAGACAAGGAATATCTTACTTTTTTTCTTTCCAGCCTGACTGAAGTGAAGAACTCCATGTTGCCCCAAATCATCTTATCCTCTCTGGTTAGGGCTGATTCCTTGTCAGCACCTCACCTGGCTGGAGGTCAGCATTGCAGGAAGGGACGGATGTTTCAGTACCTTGCACGTCTCAGATCACCTTGCTCTCTGCCACTCTGCCTTTGGAATGGAGGACATGCTAATTGATGACATTTTAGTCACAAAGCCTGGTGACCTGATGCTCCTGCTGATACCAACCTTTTTATCTGCCTTGGATGTGGCAGGACATGGAGATACAGCTAAAGGATCAGGAGTCTAATTTTGAAAATGGGCTTTGTGCCAGGAATACAGTAATAGGAAAATGTTCTTATTGTTGAGAAATGATAATAGATGGTTGTTTTTATTAATAATTTTGATGAAACAGCCAAAATTTGTTGCAGGAAAAAATGAAACATGACACACAGGAAAAAAATGGGAAGGGACGGGAAGAGAAGGTGCAGGAAGGGAAGGTGC
>VXBT01007392.1:0-114011 GCA_013400235.1 Oriolus oriolus | reverse complement strand
AAATCATCATGGCATCACATGAGATCCTTTTCCGCTGCAATCTAGTTTATACCTGCATTCCATTTGCAATCTAGCTTGTATTTGTATCTCCTACTGTATTTGTATTTGTATCTCCTACTGATTAGAGGTTGCAGAGTATCGTGAGGAGGGACTAATTTAAGCCCAATACATGACCTTTCCAGGTGCTTTAAAAACCTTGGCAAATTAACATCTACTAGATCGTGAACTTCTCACAAGAGCTGATATATTTAAATACATATCTAGTAGAATTATCGTTGGTAACACACTAGAAGCAAAAAATAATGATTAGCACACCTTGCATTATCTACTTTTTAAAAATAGATAAGCTGAGTCACAAAGTGCCAAAGGTATTTTTACATTACCAAAGTAATTTGTGCGAATAGATTTGTCCCTATGTACCGTGTGGGTACTTTACACTCAGATCCTACACAAACGAAGTTTACGACAGAGATGAAGAGGCATGAAGATATGACAGGCCCTACAAAAACTGTCCTCAGTGTCAGCTGGCTGTGTACATGCTGTAATGTCCTATAAAATAAAGCAACATTGTAAAGACAAAATAGCTGATTTTTCAAAATAAGTGAGCTCTTAAGAAGCAATCAAGCTTGCCTAATGACATCTTCCACAAGGCCAAATTCCAGCAAAGAGGCCATGCAGGGTAGTTATTAAACACAAACATGGTTAATTTAGACTACCACAGACAGAAAGCAAATACTTCAAGGAAATTTTGCAAGATATCATTTTCTGAAATAGCTCCTCCCTTCAAATATGCTGAAAGTAACTTTAAAGATTCTGTTAGCTCTTTTAAGAAAGGTTATTCACTACCAAAGACTGCAGGAATTTGCAAAATACCTGCTCTAGAAACTGAGAGTCTCTAGCCACAAGCCAGAAAAAAGGAAGATTTGTTCACTTTCACCTGACATTCCTTGGACAATTTCTGAATAAAATAAACTAAGCTTGCAGGCGAGAGGTTGAAAAAACTGCTCAGCTGCCAGTCATAACAGTACCTGAAAATCTTTTTCCTTGCCCATGAAAAACACTCAGTGTGTAAATGTTGGGTTACAAGGAACAGTCACACAAAGGAACAGAAAAATTCTAAAAACAGAAAAACTGTTAAGAACACAAAGAAATTCTTCAGAAATCAAGGAGGAGAATAACATGAACTCAATTGTCAACCACTCTGACTTGTACAGAACTTAACATAAAAGAATATGCTTTGATTTGATAGTAATTATTTTCCCAAGTAATACATGGGATGAGCAAGGCATTTCTGATGTGACTTCCAGAAAATGAGAACGGTGAACTCTCATTGTATTTGAAAAAACAAACACAAAGGGTAAGGATGTTTTAAGATACAGCATTTTGATACAATATTTACATCATACTTCAGTTATTTTATTTTTGAATCTTTTTCCAACCATCTTGAGAATATTTTAAATCAATTTTTAACATACAGCCTTTTGAAAAATAAATTTATACATTTCCATAACAGCTTAAGAAAGTAGCTATAGAATACATCAGGGATAATTGCAAGGAGAAAAAAACACAGCTTTTATGATAAAAAATCCTGTTAAAATAACTTTCAATCTACCTCTTGCTCTAATTTTAGGAAAATTTCCTTTAAATGCATAAAACTCATCCATTTTCTGTATTTTCTTCCTTAAACATGTTTTTTTTTTGCCACAAAAGAACCCAAAATTAGAAACTGTCTGTTTTCTGATTAGTTCTTTTTGTTTGTTTCTTCAATCTTATACATATCTACCCGTAGTAATGAAAGGGCTGAAACCAAGCACAGGCAGCAAATCCATTTTCATAGTGTACAGAGATAATAATAAATCATCTTAAGGTCCAGGTTTATTAGAAATGACTGAAATACATTACAGGGCAGCAATAACTTCAATGGTTGGTTTGCCAACCAGTGGTGTGGAATTAAAAATGCATTAAAATTTATAGAAAAGAAAGTAAATAGCAGAGAGTTTAGATTGGTTTTGACATAGTTAAATGAAGCATTATTTCTCTTTGTGTGGTTAATAAAATAAAACTCTACAGAATGCGAGAAACATTCTCTTTTCAAAGCTGAAAGGTGAAAAAAAATCCATTATTAATTAAATTTAATGCTTATTCCCTCCACTGCATGTCAATGATGCATTTCAGAAGAGAAGTGCAATGAAAGGTTCTTCTCCTTGCTTCCCTAGAAGCCACTTCTATAGATTTTAACAAACGTGTTCTGTTCAAACTTCTTAGGTAAAAGTGTAAAACACACACATTTGCACAGGAAGACCTACTGTACTATTGCAAATAATAATAATATTTCACAACTGTACAGTTAACCTGACTCCCACAAGTTTCCCAGAGCTTGCCAGACCATCACCCAAATTTTTGCACAGGTGCAGGAAACAATAAGAATGGAGACATAGGAACTACCTGCTTAAGATATACTTCCTGTGTAAGAAAACCATTTAAGGAACTCTGGAGATGATACTTAATTTTCTAAGGCCTCAGTTGTCCCAGTGAAACAGGGATTGGCAGTGAGGCTGAACAGCTGTGCAGCTGTTGAGCTCAGATCATGATTATCAGAGCTCATAGAACCACACATTTCCCCAGTTTCTATAGGAACAGGTAAAAACACCACTGAAAGTCTGTTTTGTCCCATGCTAATGCTTTAGGAAGATACGAAACTCTTTCTACACAGTTTGCCCGACATCCTAGAGGTGGCATAAGCCAACACGCCATGTGCCTAAGTTATGTAATAGGCACTGATGAGAACAAGCTAACAAAATGTACCCTTTTTTTTTCAACTAAGGCTCCAAACATGGCAGAAGTATGTAAATGCCTTTAATTTTCAAGACTATGTCGCCTATTTCTGATCACAGCCATCTTCATTATCTTTTAAACTACAAAGATATTTCTATCAGATAGGACAAAACGAGGGAAAAATCCCTGCTGGTCTAACTGGGAATCTTTTACACTCACTGTGAATTGACCAAGCAGACTGCTCAGATGGAAGGAGTGCAAAGGAAGAAAGAGGTCACTCATTGTAACCAGCAGAGAGAGAAGAATAAAATTTCAGAGGTGAAATACAATTAATCAAATTGTATTTGATTGTGACATAAAGGTTATCAACCTGACATTCATAGTGTCAGAGTCTTATTTCATAGCTTTAACACTGAGCATGCTCAAGACCTTCTCTACCTGCATGTCTAGAAGCACTAAATAAAATGCTTAAACATGATTCCAGAAATATCCTTAGAAATATTCCGAGAAATATCCTTACAACTTTCTCACCCACTTCTCTGATGGCACATGTTTTTTTCACCTGTTTTCCAGGTTCTACCTGGTCAGATTCATGTTCTCATTAGTCCACTCATACTGTAGAAAAATTATTGTAGTTGACTCTGTAAAAGTCACACCAACAAAGAACATCAGCTTTTGCCATTCTGTAGACTGGCCTCTACCCCATCTTACAAAGATCTGTGTCTTTTTCTTCTCTTTTTGCACACCACGTAACAGAAATTCTTGTCAATATTGCTGATTTCAAGCAAGGGAACTCCTGAGCCCCCAGTGATAACATTTGTTGAGATCATACCAAACGGCAAATCATTAACTTTTTTACCAGTTCCAGCGCTTTCTTTTGGCAAGTAAGTAATTTGGAAAAATCCCTCATGGAACAAGTTCCTAACTCTACTCCCACTGAAATAAAGGAAATAACATTTACAGGTACAACTAATATGTGAACACAGGACTGAAAGGCAAGTGGTTTTCACCTAAATAAAAGAAAATAAAAGCCTTTTCCCAATTAAAAATGCATGTGTCTATGAACAGACATCAGATACACCATCATTAATATGTAATGAGAATGACCCCTATGTATCATTAGAATAAATCCAGATTTAGTCAACAAAATATTTTAAAAAGTTATGAAACTATAATCATAGTTGCACCAAAATTTTACAGATTTGTTAAAGATTTGAAAATGCAAAGTTTTTTAAATTTTACTGCATACACTTCACTACAGATACTCTAAGAGAGCTGGAAATACCCAAATATGCAACATGTAGTCGGCCTATGCAGGTTGGAGCACTGATCTCTCATGCTTCAGGAATATGAACTGCTAATCTCTGCTTGGCATAAAGAAGACCCTTTAGAGCAGCAGTGGGTATTAGCACACAACTTGCAGTGGTAGATGCTGGATAGCTTGAATCTTATCTTCATCTGAAAAAAAAACCAAACCGAAACCCCCAAAAAACCAATACCCAAACCCCAAGAAAATGCCAAAATGCTTTGGATTTTTAAGATGTGGTGCTGGTCACTAGATTGGTCAGAAATTTAAGGATGGCTTATACCAGGTTATATCATCATTTTCCATCTAGGTAAATGTCATGATTTTCTTACATTTTTTCCTTAATTTTTGTTACAGTACTTCACAGGGCTAAAGGAATTACGGATAGGCATCCATAACACAGCATCCATAACCACCACAAACAAAGCAGGATGTATCTGTCCTTATTTTTCTAAAAGACAAGGTGGAATGTGAAATGTGCAGATTTCCTGTACCAATATTATAGCACGTCTAACAAGATCAGATCCTCACTTGCTTCTGTATTCCCTCAAATTCTCAAGGTTTCCAAGAAAAATGAACATTTACCCTTTGGTATTAAACACAAGGTCAGGCAGAATAAGTGGTTGCAAATGTCCATTACTTTCCTGTCATCTGCTCAATTAAGGTTTCCAGCTGTCAGTATCTAACGTTGCCGCACCATTAAAAATAAAGGGACATTCAGATGCATTGATCTGTATCAAAAGCGCTTCAACGGGAAAGAAAAAAAAATAAAAAGGCAGAAATGATCATTTTCTTAAAGTGTCAGACTATTAAATGAAAATGCCAGAAGGAAGAAAGGAACAGAGAACCCCGTCAGAGCTGCCCAGATGTCAATTGGTGCAAATATGTTAATTGCTGCTGCACTCACCATTATCCCTCATCTTTGACCAGGCACCTTAATTTGATCAGAAAGGTGAGACATTCCAAAATACACCAACGGTGTGTATATATACATTTTCTAGGCAAGAATGTTTTCATTTATATTTGACATTTCTGAGATAAAACTGACAAGGTGTGTACTGAGGAATAAAAATATGTTGAATATACCGGAACCACGTGCCACAGCACAGAATAAAATATTGTGATGTTAAAATAGTCTGCATATAATGGCATTTGGTTAACTTTTTATTTTCTTCTATTTTGGAAATTTTCCAATCAATTGCAAAAAAATTACCTTTCATCTTTTATCACATCTGGAAAAATCTATTATTTACCAAGCACTAATATAATCAATCTTAAATAAAAATGTTACCTCTTTGCAAACAATTTACTCTTTTCCCTTCTCCTATATCATTTTTGATGTTTTTTTTTGTTCTGCTTGCTGTTTTTTAAGTCTTTTAGAGTCTCTTTTTACAATTTCATTTATAAAAGATTAATTTTTTCAATATTAAGACAACGTTTAATATAAAAGTCTGTCTTTAAGAAATAAATTGTGTTTGAAAGGCAGTATCCAACATAAAAATGTAAACCATAACTTCTTGCACCTGAAAAATAACTATAAAAGAGAGAATAATGAACAACAGATTCATTTATTGGACACTATTGTAAGTGCTAAGCCAATATAAATTATATGTTCAATATATTTTTTGCAAACTCAATATAGCTATAAGTTTCTTGTATCCTTAAAACTGTTTCCTTAAGCTCATACTAGTTCAAATTCATGGTAGGGGATAAGCAAAAATTTCAGATTTTCAGTACACAAGGTTCATATTATCAAATTTATTTAGTCAGATAAAACCAGACAGGAAGCCAGAGATGTTTACAAGAGATCCAAAACAACTAACATCTCTAAGACCTTGATGAAATAAATAAGATTCATTTTTGACTAATACTCTTTTCCTGGATGCTAAACCACATGTGTATATCTGCCGTCTTCTTTTTAAAATTGGAAATCTTTGGAAACTGAAGTATTATTTCATTTACCACCTCCAAAGAAGGAGCAGCTGCACAAGAGAGTCTGCTTGCATTATGTAGTGAGGTGTGTGCACCCTTCATTTCAAGTGCAGAGCAGAGGCATAATACCTGCAGTAAGTTATGCAAACCTAGAGAACAGCCATTATTTCACCTTTGGGTTTCTCAAATATTAGATCAGATATTCACCCTGATGACAAGCAGTAAATATTTGAGTTTGTTGTTAAATGACAGATACAGTGGAAATCTGCTTTTATGCAGTCACTGAAAGTTTATGTTGGGATTTTTTCAAGGTGAGATGAGGGTAGGTGGGATAAGACCACTTTTAGATAACAGTCTAGGGATTTTTAAATCATGTTGACAGTGTGCGTATGTAAATATATATAAAATACTATTTTATAGACATACCTCAAGCAATACCGAATTCACTGTGATAAACACCACCTCCCGCACTAGAAGATTTTCCTTTAACATGTCTGTTTTTAAACTGAATATAATGCCTTCAAAAACAAGCCAGACAATTTTGAGTAAAAAAAAAAAAAGTCTCGTGAGTGGGACATACTGTTTATATACTTCATTTAGGCAACTGATCTAATGTTGAACAACTCACTTCTTCTTGCCAGATAATTAAAGGCTTGGAAACCATTTGGATGCAGCTGCAAGTCATTATTAGTGATAGTTCAGTAAAAAGTATTAAGATAGCAAAATACTACTGATCAAACCAAAAGTTGTAAAATGTTAAAGGAACCTGCAGAGTTAACATCAAAGTAAGTTTCTATCAGTCCCATGTTTAGATGCATGCCTTCTAAGGAATGAAAGATTTCTGAGATACCTGAATTCCACTTCCTGCTTGTGTGGTGTGGTAGGTTGTTTTTGTGACACACTCTGGTGATATCCCTTCTGGTATGGGAGGTAGCCCTTATAGAAGGAACACAAAAATAAGACTAGTACTTATTGATAGAGTTCCAGAGTAAAAAGTCAAACAAGACAAAATGACCTGTCTCAAACTAGAGACAGGAACAGAACTTCACTCCATTGCAGAGATGGGAACTGAACTGAAGCCATCCAAGTGTCATAATCCTGCTGGTCCTGTCCTATGGTTCCTGAGCTCAGGCAGCACCCTTAACCTGCAGACAGACATTTGCATGGATCACCTTAGATCAGTGGTGCTCCATGAATGCAAATTATCGCAAATATACAGCCCAGAAAGCACTCTGCTGTGTAATGAGTACACCTGGTGTTGTTGCTATTTGTCTTCTGTTCTATATTCGCTCAGAGGCAAAGCTGGCTCATTATTCTCACCTACTGCACAACACGCTCAACTTGCCATTTCAGTTCTCTTGTTTTCCAAGGTGCAATGAAACAACAGACACCTGTATTACTGTATTGTAAAGCATTGTATTGTATTCTCTTCCCTTCTGCTGAAGAAAAATTGATATTTAAAACAGCTGACATGACACTGGTTGTCTCAGGAGCACTATCTCCCCACAGTTTCCCCCAAGTAAATTCAAAGAATCAATTGCATGATGCAGACATCTCCCTTTTAATCAAGATACTGACTATAAAGATTTCTCATTATCTAATGAAGGTTTACTGTCCTGCGAGTAGTAGAAGTAGTGCAACCTTTCCATTGGAGGCAAAAAATACCCTGATTTAAACACTGCTTTACAGAAGGCAGGAAAAGGATGTTTCTAAGGTTATCTTTAAAGGTCATTTCAAAATAGCAATTTGGCGGCATAACAATTAAGTTTGATATATATTGTACCCAGTACAAAATACATTCTGCTTTTACTATCTACAGAGAAATCTGCGGATACTCAACAATTCTGAAACTAAAGCCAGAATTAGCTCAGTACAGACACACACAGACGTGAAATACTTTTGAAACTTTAAACTTTGGTCTCTTTAGGGAGAAATTCATTCCTATTTGAGAGTAGGTATAGAAATACTACCCTCTTAAATCCTGACTGTTTTCTTAGTCGGTGCACTGATTTTGTACTAATGCTGTGTTTAAGAATGACTGTGTATTTCTGTACCTCATTTTATCAACAAAGCAGGTATAATAATTGCTCTCAAGAGTACTAAGAGATGTACTTTGCTAAGTGTTAATGACCTGGCTATTCATATACAGTAATACCTGTCTAAATGTCAAGTATATTCCTCTAAAATGAAGGCTTTACTATTGGTGTCCCTCAAGCCTGGAGTCTGGATACACTGTCCCACTGGGAAAGGAGTTGTGAACTGGAATCACAAAAAACCCTCTTCCCTTTCCTCTTGGATTTGGAGCAAACCTCACTCCATCTGAACAGCAGAACCTACATTTCCAAAGCTCTGTCCTAAAATATGCAGCTGTGTGGTGAGTTAGCAAGGGGTGTTTGTGGTGACTGATGGTGATTGTGCTCTCACTACACAAGCACTGACGGTGTAAATGGCAAAGCAGCAGAACAGAGTAACTAAATGAAGGGGGTGGCTGGGTAGAGAATAGAGTAAACAGAGTTGAGCCACAAACTGTTGCTGATTTCTTCATTGTTTTATTTTTTTCAATGAATACCCTATTCTATTTTTGTGAAGAATCCTTCTATTATTGTGAAGTAATTGCATATTTCCTGTTTTGCAAAAGAGAACCCTACACACTGACAAAAACCACTTTGAACCTCTTAAGGTTTGAAGCTGGCAGGAGAATCCATTCTCCTTATGTTAGGCTGGCAGTGGGTTATTAGTTCATGTTATCACTGCTCAAGCAAGGGTCACTGAATTTTAGCATCACTGCGACCTTCTATGGTCTTTTTAAAATTGACAGTGAGTGAGCCTGAGAGCTCAGTGCAGCATTATGAGAGTATGATTCTTTTCCCATTTTTCTAATAAGCAAAGGTAGATACTTGAAGCAGGAAGCTCTGTTTGCTGTCATCGTGATGCGAAAGTTTAATCTAGTTGCTCACTTACCACAGGGATTTTTTACCAGACTTTTCTTACCCCAGCATGGGCATGAGTACAAAACTACAGAGCTCTGCGGTACTTTGGAACAAACTCAGAGTTTGGAAGGGGCTGATCTGACATAGTCTCCACAAACAGAAAGAGAGAATGCAGGCAGATCACACAGGCAATTAAAAGAGCTAAAGTAATGGAATCTGGCTTCTAGCTATGCCTTATGGATACTGGCTTGAAACTGTAGCATCCATAAAAATAATCCATATTCTATTAAGAGAGCTAAGCATTGCTGGGCAGGCTAGTTTTGTCCCTATCAGAGACTGAACCACTGGTCTTCCACAGGACCATTAATTTAGAAGAAATTATCATTAAGAGTTTCTAATCAGCATGAACTCCAGGCAGTAAGATGAACTTTAGTTACAGTCAATATATAAATTTCCAGCCATTCATATCACATTTTATAATTTAAGTAAATGGCTTTTGTCATGGTTGACTGCATACTTGACCCTGATGCTCCTCCTGTCCCACATTTTTCCTGATTGCTGTACACTGACCTCTCATGATTTTTGCAGTTCTGCAAGGTGGTGAAGAAAAGATGAAAACTCATTTACACTGTCAAAGACAGAACTTGTCAGGGTCATATGGCATATATCATCCTCGCTTCTCTGGGACCCCCACAATTTAAGTCTGCCCTCACAGTCAGGTAGAAAAGTGAATACTTCAAAATGAGATAGTGCTATCATTCAACAATTATTCATGATAGAATACAAGCTAAATGAATCAGAGTAGATATAAAATGCTATCAAATTGTACTATATTGCTGTAGATCACTTCCAGATTTTCTTGTTTAATGTTTTCATTTCAATTTGCTTCAAATGACTTCATAAAGTACAGAGAAAGACATCAAAGATTGTTGTATTGAACATGAAATAAAGGCAAAATTTTAGTACTCACAGAAACAATGCAAAGCAATTATAAATCAAAAATAAAGAAGAAATGCTCTAATTTGGAAAAATATAGGGAAAAGTAAGAAATTAAAGAATTTAAGAAATTAGAATACAGTTATCAGCCACATTTGAATTTGAACAGGATTCCATAATTCATAACAACTAAAACACTACAAAAATTGTGCAGAAATATTAATGAACATAAGCAACTCCTTCTCCTTCAAAGGTTTGGTTTTAAATTTCATTTGGACTTAATAAAATATTTTCTATTAGTTTTAAAACTAATTTTCTATTTTTTATTTTCTAAGTTTCTATTAATTTAAAATTTCAGAAAAATAACCCCAGGTAGTATTTACTCAGTAATATGGTATATCAGGTATCAAAATAGTTTAACCCTACAGAAGATTATGAATATTTCACAGCATCTCCTACAGTAACAGGATGAATTGAACCAGAAACAGATTAACTGTCTCAACTGCCCAAAACAAAACCCAACCAAAAACAAAACATAAAAATACCTGGAAATCCATAGCCATATGTTGTAAGAAAGCATCCAGCCCCATCAATCACCATTGAGCTCTATTTACACACAGCTTTAATGGGCAAATTCAGTGTAACCATGCAGCAGACTAGCAGCATATGCTACCCAACTGCTACCACCTTCATGCCATTATAGGAAGCAGCATGTGTACACACATGCAAGCTGTGCCTGATCTGAAGATCAATGTGGGCATCAAGTGATCCTCTGATTAAAGCCACAGGATATCCCAAAGAACAAGCTCATCAGTTTTATGGAAACTGGACCCAAATATTTTTAGCTACTTTTCGCTACCTTCCATGCAAAAAAGAGAAGAAAGGGATGAAAATCCTAACTCTTAATTTATCCTTTAACCCTTAATATATAAAGGAGTATAGAAGATGCATTTTCATGAAAAGAAAGCTCTATTCCTTTAATTGATTCAGTCTTGTGATACAAGAAAACCGTGCTTTGGAACCTGGTTTTATAGTCAACTTACATCATTATTAACTAACCTCAAATCTTCTGAACATTGTTATTTCTATAGAAATGTATTTTCCTGGCCAAATAAACTATTTTCTGCTTCTTCGGCACTGTGAAAATATCTGATTCAAGGAAAACACAGAATCAATCAGAAGTTCAGCAACAACTATATCTTACATGGCACCATGTTAAAATGAAAAGACATGGGAAGTCTGCATTGTCAGATTTTGAAATAGAGATTTTCAGTGGAATCATAAGTGAACAGAAACCACCTGACTAATCACCCATGCAAAAGGAACAAAATGCAGGAGAGTCACATTGTTGCTCCTTCATGGTATCTCTACAACCCACATCTATTAAAGTGGATTAATCCAATCTTTAATTCACAGAAAATATTTAGGTATGGAACAAGAATATTCTACTTGGTGTCAAACAGGCAGTTGAATTTTGCACTCACATGATAGCTGTCTCAACTGCATTTTCCTATGCTCTTCCAGCAAGAAATGCCTTCTTAGGTCAACAATACTTCCTTAAAACCTGCTGCATTGGAAGAATGAGATGGTGACATATTGTGTCCCTCAAGCAGAGGGATAGATAAAGTAAAACTGAAGTATTTCCTGCATAAAAAATATCCCACCATTCAAATTCCAATCCTAGAAAAAAATTAATTTCATTTAATTCTAAATAAAACCCATTTTCAGGCACAGGAATGGAAGGGGAGGAGCGGAGCACCTTTCTAAAGAGCCACAAAACCTGAGGTTTTGAGTTCAGGCTAACTACACTTCAGAAGGATCTCACTTCTTATATGGTGTTCACAGTCTGATGATGATTCCAAAGACTTACCAAGTTGCTGGGGAGCTTTGGGAGCAGTTTATAAGCAGGTTATATCAATGGTCCACCTATTTTATTACAAGATGTTATTGGGCTGAGAATGTATTGGGATAGCAACAAGCTAATGTTCATCATCAGCATCCTCTAGCTGGCATGTTAGTTTTTTTGCCCTGTAGCTGAAATTGCACAAAAGTTGTGTCTCTCTTTTACACCCATAAACTCATTATCTCATGTAAAAGATGTCTTTAGTCTTCAAAGGTTTCACAGGAAATCTTTTGGTTGCAGTCTGATGTCATCAGTAATAGGAGAGTAAACTGTTGTCTTATCAGTGTTCCCTACCATTCACTCCTCAGGCAGTAAATGCCATGTTCAAAAACACATCAAAAATTTCCATTATCTTTATGGAGAACTTGCTTTCAAAAGCTCTTCTTTGCACGATACCAGTGCTTTCTTCAAAATCTGTAATGGAAATAAGAAGAGCACACCTGTACTTGTGGGGTGTTTTTGGTCTCTGCTGGCCAATTCATTTAGTCTGCAAATTTAAAGCAATGCAGAGATGAATATTAATAGCCCTGTTACTAAGTAAAGGCAGCACTGATATTGACAGATGGTTAAAAGCACAGAATAAAAAGAAGGGATATTCCCTCTCTTCAGCTGATGCCATTTCTCCACCCCCTGATCCCATTGTCCCACAAAGCCTCTCGTAATGTGTGACTATTTTTATAAATTTCTGAAGAAGTAGGTACTTATTTAGTCTTGATAAAATTTTCCAGTAGTAGATCCAATGTTTAAGCCCATTTTTTGTCTTCTTTCAGGGCAGGTAGAACTCAAGGAGGAAGATAAGCAATTAAGATTATGCGTTGCATCCTGCAGCAGATGTCACGAATCACTGGGGTGGTGCATTTCCCCACCCCCTCAGGCTACTCTACAATCTCGGGAATTCTCTTTAGTCCTCAGCTTTGAGTAACGAGTCAGGCAGTGTCTCTTCCCTCGACCTCATCAGAAACTCAAGGGATAGCATGGCATATCTAGTAAGTAATAGTCTGAACCTTGCCATCAAACTTCGTCCTGCTATTGCAAATTTGTATTAAACTGACTTTTGCTGCTGCCTTTGCCAGTGCTTCTTTAAGTGACCTAAACCAAACATTCATGACATTTATGTAAGAATCTATTATGAAGTAATGATTACAAATATATTACACTGTATTATTTAAGGAACTTCCTAACAGAAAAGATTAAATACATTTTCGTAAAAAGCACTTTAACTTTTACTTTAAAAGAAGCCATGATCTATATCTATACTGCAGGCTGTCATTTTATATAATCATCAAAATTCCAGTGAATGAGTAGTTTAAATAAAAATGCATGATCACCTGCCATTCCCCATCTATCTGGGAAACTATACCATGTTTTGTTATGTAGTACTCTGCATCACAAGTTTTTCCTTTAGAAGTAGAGAAAAAGATAAACTTGTCAAGTTCTTATCGTTCCAGACATTCTAGGATCTTCCTAATTCATATAAAACTTAAGGATGTGCTCTGGAATAATTTCAAGCAGATGCAGATTTTAGCTTCTTATTTCAATGTCTGCAAAGAGTCACTAACTGAATCTGGTTTGTTATTAGTCATAAGGTAAATGATGAAAATGAATGTAAGAAATTAATAGCAAGCGCAGACAGACATCATCCGAAACTGTCACAGCTATGACATATCAATATGACTTTTTCAGCTGCCATGTAACTTCTCTCCTGGGAAATGTGCAAATATATCTAAAATCTAACAGGCACAGACCCTGGTGTCCTTTATCTGAATTGAATATCTTAGAATTGAATATCCATCAGTACTCTGAAAGGCCATGGCTGCATTACCTCCCCCCACAGCCACATTTTGAAAAGAAGGTAGATCCAGGTTGCAACCTCCTCCTATAGATTCCGAAAGTTTCATTAACTGGGTTTTAGCTTTACCAAACTAGTTACAAGTTTCTTTTTACTGAGGCACAGGCAAAGCAAGTGTAACTGTCCTGAATATAAAAAGATATATTTATTTAAAAATATAAAAAGACCCAAAGACAACAGTGAACTTTTATGGTCATCAGTGTAAACACTTTACAGCTGGCAATCAAATCCATACCAATCTTGAAATATGCCCATAGTTTCTAATGACTAAGTCTTCCAATGCACATATAATAAGGAATGAAAAATTTCTCTTATGATGTCTTCAGTAATTTCAAAGTGATACCCAGGATCTGAATATTAGAAATACCGTGTAAACCCAGAAATAGCTAGTCTATATTTATCTTTAAAAGTAAAAGAAACCAATAATTTGACAAAATTTGTAAGCCCGTAATTTGACATCTATTTTTATGGCAAACTAATTTTGCATCCAAAATTAAGATCTTTTTCAGATAAAAGATCTAGTTATGTCCCTTAGAAATTTATTCAGAATATATCTTGCTTTCATTGACAGAAGTTTGCAGTAAAATTTACACAAATCCCTATTGCCATTTCTGCCAGTCTTGTTCAATTTCCCACACTCTGTCAACATGTGTCAGGAAGAAAGCATTATGCCTTGTTAAATTACATTACAAATAGAACCTTCATCACAAACTGAAAGGGAAATTAATTTTAAAATAGCACTGGCTAATAACTTCCTGTGGCTTTTCAAAATCCAATCTGTTCTACAGAATCTAAAGTTCATTGTTTTTACAGGAAGACAGTAACTAAATTTCTGAATTCTCGGGGACAGGAGTGTGGTCTGAAAGGCCATGTTGGTGTAAAAGAGACTCCAGATAGCACAACACCTCTGCTTATGTGTATCCTAATTAAAACTAGTCAGAACTCCTGTCAGAAACTACAGTGGATTGAGTGTTTGTTTGATTGTCATGCTTTAAGTGAACAAGGCTTTCGAGGAGCTGATAGCACACCAAGACACAACTTAAGAAAAGGAGGAGAAATTCAGAAAAAGTATCTCAAAAAGCATATCCAGATTCCCATTATGAAACACACTGTATGTGGTGATTTAAAAAAAACAGCTGGGAATTAAATTTCAATTAAACTGCAGGTGCTGCTTTTATGACTCATACACTCCGATGGGGAGTTGTGCTTTTAAGTGCATTATCTAAGTGCAAAACCTTTTGAGCAAGCTTTAAACAGCTGGTAAAATGGGATTTACTGGAGAATCCTAAGGACCTTCCCTACCTTAGGTCTCAAAAGTATATAGACTACCATCGTGCTAGTCAAGTAAGTAAAAACTCAGCTAGAAAGGTAAATTTAGATGCAGATCCTTGGCCACACAGACATATCTACTTAGGTTCTTGAACTAAGTATTAACCTAGTTATTTCTGAGGCACTTTCATGCTCATTGAGGCTTTAGTAAAAGAACTTCCTTCACATTTTGTTACCCATTTTGTATATATTGCCCTATACATTAAAAAGCAAACAAGCATATGGCATTAATCTCCTCTGAGAAGTATAGGGACAAAACAAGTTGAAAGCAGTAGATACAGCATCTTTTTACCAGGTGGAAATTTGATATGTCTGTGCAATCATAAAACCAGAAGCCTACCTCTTAAACTCGGTTATTGGTTTTTGTTTGTTTGCTTGTTTGTATGTTAAGCGAATTCATATTTTACACTGATTTCAGTAGTATATCTGACAGAGAAGACCAGACTGGAAATATAAGTGGAGCAGCTGGCAAAACTCTTTAAAATGCTTATTTTAAAAGAAGGGAAAAAGTTCATTTGCCATCTCTCCAAGATTTTAAATTTTTTCTTAGGTAAGGACAGTATTGTTCTTTTGGTTTCAGGATTTTTTTTTTTTTTTTTTAATTATGTCCCAGAGACAAATTCCTCTACAGTTTGTGAAATTGTTTTGCATTTACATTTTTGCCACAAGTGTTTTGGCCAGCACTTCCATGGTTATACCTTTGGCGTAACAGTTCAGAAAACAAACTGTAGATCTGAAACTATAACCAAAGTTCTTTAAATAAATTTTGGATGGTCTTTATGCTTATTCTCCCATTAGGTGAGGCATCATTTAAAATGACTTTTTTTCTGAAGAGGCAGACAGAGTTCTAATAGATTTGGCAAGTCACCTACCTTCTACATTATATGAGAAGGTTATTTTATTTCCGTGTAGAGCATTTGTTGCTTTTCTCCCACTAACTTACTTTACATCTATCTCATTTCCAATGTAGCGCTTTCAAGTTACAGCCCTGAAGGTGTTATGTTTAATTTACTTAATGAATATATGATAATTTCTGTCTGTTCTGCTGCTTGTTGGTGCATAAACATTCAGCAAGATTCTTCATCTTCAATTTGCTTTCAAGGAAAAGATATCCTAAACTTGCATGGGTTGAGGTAAATGACAGCACTTTGAAGAGCAAAGATTGTCCAAAGGGTGGAAGACACACATCATCTGCTTCATGACCTAATCCTCTAGTTTGAACAAATAGCTTCATAAAAGGAAATATTCTCTCTTGTAACTGCTAAATTGTTTGTAGCATTTTAGTATTTTTAAAGAATAGTTTTGTTTGTAGTTGTCCCAGTTTGAGACCCGGAAGATGCTTTCATTGGCTCCGCAGCAGCAGAATGCCTTATCCCTGTTCTGAACAAAAACTGCCGAAAGAATTCCACCGGCTCTCTCCTCTCTCCCTTAAAGGTACAGAAAGGCACAGGATTCAAGTCTGGGCAGAGAGCAGTCAATAGGGCATACAGTATCATAAAGTCACCCAAGGACATCAGTATTTTACTGGACAATGATGAAAAAAAAGAACCCTCAAATTTAACTCGAGACTTATTTTCCTAACTTTTCTGTTCTAAGAAATTCTGCAAATAGTAAGCATTTTAAGTTTCTGTTCTTAGTTATAGAGAAGGGGAATCTATTATGGACATCATCCAGAGTTTGCTGTGGAGCTCAAAGTGCTATATGAATAAAATATTTTTTTTTATTATTATTACTTTAATTTCTTTTATTTTTTTTAAGGCAAGCCCTGCTGTCATTTAAACTGATAAGAACATTAGTATTTGGAACACGTCTTTCTGTTTCCTTGCTGCCAAACATTCTACATCTTTTCCCTCACTCTCTACCTTTAATTAAAGAGTTAAAACCCAATTTTCACAATATCTCATAGAGGTATATTCTAGCAATATCCAAGCTGGTAGACTTCCTAAAGCAGAAAGCCACTGAAAGGTGAGACATCACGCAGAAGACCACAAAACTCATCTTACTCGTAAAAATTTTTCCACAAAGGTGCTGTGAATTCATCTCAGACATGAAAATGAAACTAACAGACCAGTGACAAAAATGGATACGTAACTACTACTAATACTGTGGCCTGGTCTGAGAAGAAGTCAGGATCAACAGTGCACAGCTGAAGGGTTTTCTGGCAACCCATTTGCACAAAGTTCTGCTCTGTGAGCAGCTGGAAGAAATACCACAGCTGTTACAGCCCTGACAATCAACATGCTCTGCTGAGGATGGCTGCTGTGCAAATAGTCCTTTGTGGCATACACAACATACTCCATTGGCTGTTAAGTGGCAAACAAACCAGTCTGGGAATTCCTATGCAAAGAGTTGTCCTGCTAACACTGGAGAAAGCTGGTTCTAATCCCAGTTTTACATGCCATACTTCATAATTAAAAATCAACATGAAGTGCTGTGGGGAAGATTTTAATTTTTTATCTGGATCCATTTACTTGGCTCCAAATGTATAGCAAATGACAAAGAACTGCATAACGTATAATCTTCTGTGCAAAGTCCTTTAAAGATCTCTACTCAGAGGAAAGTAAATCAGAACTTACTGCATTTGCATATGGAAAAGCTGATAGATTTTCAAACACATATACCCCAAAAAAAGTGCAAGTTGGGAAGCAAAAAGTAAAGTATGTTCCCAATGACAGTGGCACGTCCCACAATAAATGAGCATGCTAGACACATAAAGATCAGAAACACAGTGCACGAGTGATTCTTCTGGTTCAAGATGTGTTCTCTTCCCGAAGCTATGACAGATGGGCCAAAATGAACAGAGTCCTCAAGTGGGAAAACCAGAAGTTGAAGGTTGGCATACGAAGTACAGAATAAAAGACCTGAATTTTATTTAAATGTAAAGTTGGTAAAGACCTAAACCTTTATTTATACATTTGTTTCTACCTTCAAGAATCACAAGAAACTTTATAATAAATGTACCCAGTTACGTGTATAGAAGATTAGTTTAATGGAAAGCCAAAGTATAACTCTCTAAAAGAGAGAGCAACGAAGAGGATTGATGTTTTGCAGTTGTTTCGAGGGTTTTGGCAGAGGAGAGGCTGGTGGGAGGGTTAGGTGTTTTGCTGTATTTTTTTCCATTTCAGTACAACAATAGAGAAGTGTCAGAAAAATTTAAGGATATAAAATACAATCATTAGGATTCAGAAGGAGGCTGAAATCTGAGGTTAATACTAGATCTCTTGAAAAATCTGCTGGTCAAATTAATTCTGTAAGGATCATAAACAATCATTATTTTCCAGCTCCTAAATCCTCAAAAAGACAAGCAACAGCTATTGAGTCTCCACTTCTTAAAGTATCTGAAAGCAATGTTCCTTTTGAAATATCCTTATTGATAAAAAATACCTGTCTCTCTCATCTGACAGGACACATTATAATACTGTTCTCACAAAAAGGATTTTTTTTTTGCAAGAATTTTTTTAAGTACTAATACCTGAACATCCAGATTATTATATTCAAGTGAGTTCTTTTCTGCTTATGGCTGATCATATCAAATATCTCATAGTTACAGTCAATGACTGATGTCCAAGTGGAGATCAATGATGGTCTCCATGTGTTCCTGAAGTGTTCCCCTGGGCTTGGCATTGGGATCAGCAGTGTTTAACATTTTTGCTGGTGACATGGACAGTGGGACAGAGCATATCCTCAGCAGCTTTGCTGATGACACCAAGCTGTGTTGTGCAGTCGACATACTGGAAGGAAGGGATGCCATCCAGAGGGACATTAAGAGGCTTGAGGGGTGCGCCCAGATGAACCTCATGAAGTGCAACAAGGCCAAGTGGCAGGTCCCGCACCTGGATCGGGGCAATCCCATTACAGGCTGGTCCAAGAATGGATTGAGAGCAGCCCAGAGGACTTGGGGTGCTGAAGAATGAGAGGCTGGACATGACCCAGCAATGTGCACCGACAGCCCAAAACATTAAATGTATCCTGGGCTGCATCAAAAGCAGCATGGCCAGCAGATTAAAGGAGGTGAATCTTCCCTTCTACTCTGCTCTTGTGAGAGCTCACCTGGAGTAATGCATCCAGTTTTGATGTTCCCAGCATAGGGACATGGACCTACCAGAGTGTGTCCAGCGGACACACTGATGTTGACCAGAGGGATGGAGCACCTCTTCTGCAAAGACAAGCAAAGAGAGTTGAAGTTTTTTAGCCTGAAGAAGAGAAGACTCTTGGGAGACCTCAGTGTGGCCTTCCTGTACCTAAAGAGGGCCTAAATGAGAGATGGAGGGGGTCTTTTCATAAGGGTGTGCAGTGATAGGACGAGGAGGAATGGCTTTAAACTGAAAGAAAGTAGGATTAGATGTGATAGCAGGAAGAAATTCTTTGCTGTGAGGGTGGTGAGGCACTGGAACAAGTTGTCCAGAGAAGCTGTAGGTGTCCCATTCCTGGAAGTGTTCAAGGTCAGGTTTGGATGAGGCTTTGAACAACCAGCTGTAGTGGAAGATGTCCCTGTCCATGGCAGGGGTATTAGAACTAGATGATCTTTAAGGTCCTTGTCAACCCAAACCATTTTATGATTATATGGCTATAATTTCTAAGATGAAAAGTAAAACATTACGATTCTTAAATATTAGATTAAAAGAAAAATAGTTTATCTTCAAATGTTCCATATTGTTTCTCATTAGAACAACACTAAGTTCAATATTAGGTACAAAGTATCTTGTGAGACCACAGTGGTCATAGTTCAAATCTTCCATTCAGATAGCTCATTTAAATAATGAGCTTCTGTGGAATGTCAGCAATCTAAGAACACCCACATAAATTTCCCAAGATTGTGTGTTATTATATAGAATGTAAGAATTATCACACCTAATTAAATATTGCACATACAAAGAGATTTGTTGTGACCTTATGGTAGCCTTTGAGTTTGGAAGCTTATCTTCAAACTAGCTATTTATATCAGTAAACAAATAAGGTCTGATTCTTCATCATAGAAATTTCAGACCTTTTTTTTCAAACTGGTATAATTATCACAGCCAGAAAGAACAAAATGTATGTGCAAGCTCAGCTACAAATGCAAGGTAGTAAGAAATTTAATTTTTGTAGTATTAAATACTCTATTTGCATTCCTCATATACACTGTAACAAAATATCTAGGGGAAAGAAAATTTGGACTAAGTGTGATCTAAAACTTACTGCTGAGTGAGAAATCTAGCTCCCAAAGATACCAGAACTTCCAGGTTCAGAAATTTTTCTTGTAGAGAAGAATGAAATGAGTAGTAACATCTACTATACTTGACTATTAAAAGTAATAATTTTTGAACACTGAAATTACTGAACACATATAAATTATTTCTGCTTTCTTCTCATCATATCATTAACCTGGCACCCTAGACTTCTCAGTATGACCTGTGGTTTGCTGTTTGCTAGTTTCACCCTTGCATTAGAGTCCAATACTACACTGAAACAATTCTTTTTAATCAAAACAACAGGCACAAACTCAAATATCTAATGGGGACAAGCTTGTTTTAGCCAGCTGTGTGTAACTGAATAATTTATAGGTCATTCACATGGGAGGTGTTGTCACTCACTGCCTACCTTGGTTTATATTCAAACCACCGGTATCTATCCCACTGAAAAGATTTTTTTTTTGTTAACTATTAATTCCAGAGCACTACATCTACTCTGGAAATAATTTCTTCCAGACTCTTTCTGCTAGATCTTCATTTACTGAGAACTTTCTAGTAATAAGCACCACAGGTATTCTGTAAACATGTGTTTCTAGGACAGCTATACGCTGATATTTATATAATCTAAGTAGATACAGCAGATGGCTTAATTATAAAAACAAAATTTGCCAAATAAACATTACTGCTTGTTTTATACATGCATTTTCCTGTCAGTAACTTGTCTTTCCAAGCAAAGCACTTTTGTGTAATAGATTATTATACTCCTTGAGAAACAAGTAACCCTTTATCCCTGAGGCGTTTGGGCCATAATTATTTATCAACCACATTTACTAAAATGGACCAAATACCATTTTGAACAACCAAAAGAGAAAAACATACTTTTAAACTACAGAATAGCACACATAGTATGCACATTATTTGTTATTTATGAAGATCTTCCATTTTTAAGTCACACACAGAAGCAACTGAAAGCAGTAAATGTTATGCACAACACAATGTAGGCTGTGAATTCTGCCACCATGCAATTCGTGGAAAAGGAGCAGTTTGTTTCTCATTATCTAGTGACCTCCCACAGTGTGTGGCCGCAAAATTTATTAATTTTGGCTTTGAATAGCCTTTTACTCCTTGATATGCTTTTCTAGCTATACTTTTACGAGTAATCTCCAATGTATACAGTACAAGATAAAACAGAAAAATTCTATTCAAAAGCATTAGAGAAGGCTTTTCATTATGAGAAGGTGAAATGGTTACTGTCCACAAAACACAGACATATTGGTCACACAAAAAATGTACCATCTCATCTGTTTTACCTAAAGGATTAGAAGCTGGATCTGACCTGGGTGGGATTTCAATCTATGGATATATTTGCATTGACTCTCTGCTGATATTCACATCTCTTTACACACATCTGACCTCTAACATTCACACAGTGAAGGGAAACTAGTTACCAGATTTACAATAATGAAAGGGAACATTTACCTTTTTATATTTTCTTTATATTATCCACAGTCTTTGATATATGGAGCTTAAACAAAGTACAAATCCATCACTACAGAAGAGACACGTGCATTGCAAATAAAAAATTTAGGCCAGAGCTGGAGAAGGTGTCCAGAACTTGACTTAGTTCCTTCATTCCCTTCAAGTACCTTCACAGAACCTTTAAGTTCCATGCTCACAGCACCACAGCTTTCATCTATGTTTTTTACATACCTACTCAGCTATGCCTTTTGTTTTTTATTTTTTTCTCAGAAAAAGATAACCAATAATTAAAAAATACTAAATATATTTTTTCTCAATTTGGGTAGTGAGATATGATGCAACTGACTTCCAACATCGCACTGCCTACAGGACTTTTAATAGGCAAGAAACAAATACGTGGAGAAGCAGCCAGTCCAGAAGAGACAGGCATTCTCAAAGTATTTGGGGGAACTTTGCTGTCTCAGACACTCTCCCCATGCCATACATCTCACTGCAGTCTCTGCAGCATGGAAGCTGTCACAAAGGTGTTTTTATCTAGTAAAGCTGTTTTTAAATCACCCTCACATTCCTTTCAGTTTTTATCTGGCTGTTACACGAACATAAGCCTTTCTGCATCACTTGCCTTAAACTTGTATTTCATCCCAGGCGCAAAGCAATTTTTAGGACTCCCCTACTGAGGCTTAGGTTGTACCCAACAAATACCCCAACCAAAGATACAGTCTTCATCAGAATCATGATATGTCTTACTGTCTGAAGGCAGCAAGTGGTGTGAGTTAATTACAGCCAGCTGAATTATCTGGATGCTACACACAGAGAAGTTTTGTTCTGCTAGTGGGAAAAAAAATCAACACAAAACAACAACAAACCCTGTTAACATATTATGTCTCCCCACCTCCCTTCCCATCTTAACTATTTTTAAAAGAAATTTGTACCCTGCCTCATACTCACACTTTTGATGGAATCTGGAACACGAATGAGAAAGGAATGGAATACAACCATACAAGGAACACAGCAAACACAATATGCAAACTTTGAAAAGACAATTAAAATTCCTGAACTCCCAAACAACGTTTTCACAATGTTTCAACACATCTAAATATAGTCTAATCACGGTTTGGAGTTTGGTAACATGCTCGTGCCTGCATCCCAGGAGGGCACACAGGTGTGCTGCTACCAAGTCATTCAGCACAGGTGAGGTTTCACCTGGTAAACAGAATCAAAGAATAATATCCTTGTTACTGTGTTCACCAGACGTCTCTTGCTCTCAGCATGCTTTACAGCAGAGCATTTCTCTGTGCTCTGCTGCACAGAGTGCTGCCACTGCACTGTAGCTCTGACCCAGCTTAAACATGTACTTCATCTTAAGTATCAGAGACATCACAGAATGCATGAGTGGATGGTGAAGGGAGGCCCAGAGTGCAGCCTGAAGGGCAAAGCAGTCACCTGCCAGCATTGCTCACTCAAGAAAAATCTGCAGGGCTGACCTGGCATATACAAGTTTGTATTTAAAAGAAGAAACAGTGGCTAGTCCAAATGCTCACCCCTAAGTACACAAACCAAATGCTGTGCATCCTCCAGCAAAGCCCTCTGCTTTCTCAGCAGTAAGTTCAGGACAAAAAAAAAGACTGTTTCTACTCATAAAAGGTCTTTCTTACACTGATTTCTAAAAAAAATTCTTAGGTCCCCAAATATAATTAATGACCAGTTCTGAAATAATCTAATTTCAGTGTTAGGCATAGGCTGTCTGAAAAGATTTTGGTACTAAGAACTGTCTGGAGCTCAGATTATGTAGCCATGTTGATTTTAGTAGTATTATTCCTGTGTACATGGTATATATATCCTGTATAGGTTCACAAATTGTTTTGTATAATGTTTTTAAAGTCATGCTGCTGAGGTTCTGCAGGAAATATGCTCCCCCACCCCTTCCCTTAACACACTGAATCAAGTGGAATCAGCGTCGTGGTTCTTAGTCATGTAACAGTTTCATGTGTGCACTGGGAGCAAACATATTGTGGGAATGACATCAACACTGCAGAAAGGTTAACAAAATATTACCAAAGACAGACACTTCTTCAAAACCCTTCAATATTCACACAGACTTCCAATGAATCTCTTCATATCTTTGACAAATTTGCACATTGATAAAACATTCAGCCTACCCTAAAGAAGTCCTGCCATTTCATCTGGAAGCAGAATTCTTCTGCCCTTTCTCAGTAATCTTTGTAGTAATTTCTCACTAAATAACAGAGTTTCTGTCTCAGCCTCATATGGTCTTCAAAATTTTTGCACAGTTTTGCTTAAAATCCAAAATTATTTCACCTGCGTGTTTCTTAATCTGCTTCCTTCCAAATAACCTCCTTCCAAACACATAAATTTTGCAGAACAAGGTGCTGTTCAAACCAGAGCAAGGAAACAAAGACAAAAATCTCTAAATCATGAACTGAGAATCCTTCTCAATCCACACAATTACTTCACTAAATGATTTAACTATAAAAAGGGGGTGGAGATGGAGCAAGTCTTACTTGAGATATTGTGAGCCCTTCCCTTACAAGATCTACTGACAAAGATTAAACATGCATATATGAAAGTGCCGGCCACACAAGCAAGGTCTTTATGAGGAGTTTTTACTATTATCATTATGTACCATGGCATCTCAGACAAAATATCTTAATGTATCTCACCCAGTGTTTCTGCACTACAGTTCCATTTTAGCTCCAGCTTGTATTTCAACAAAATATTTTCATTTTAGAAGTGGTTGATAATCACCACATCTGTAGGTACCTCTCAGTGTTGTTTACCAATTTAGATTAAAAAGTTTGTCCTACCTTTACCAAGAATTCAGGCTATCTAAACACTCTGGAACCTACATGTATATAATCTGATTCCAAAGCTGGAAAGCCTTGTTATTTAAGGAAACTATGACAGTTCAGTATCGAGCACTTAAAATCTAAATCAAGACATCCAGGGATTCTTGATTTCACTACAAACCGTCAAGTAAATGTAAGTGGAAGCTTACGAAGAAGTCATGGAATCTTAGATCATTCTGTTCAGTGACTCAGCTGGAGACTGACATGGTGGTAGGTAAGCATCTCAGACTATATTAAAACATGCTAGAAGAGTGAGGAGTATAACCATTTTCCAGTATGTTACAGTCAAAAAATGTTGCCAAGTCTCACGATCACCATTTTAGGAAGAAGTGCAACTAGAGACAAAGGTTAAACCATCAAATATGAATGATTCACAGACACAGCTGTGGGCCAAAGAGGTTTTTGCCTTTATATATTGAGAATATGAATTTGACTGATGAGCAGCACTCAATCATAACTCCTCCATCTTAAAAAAAACCACCAAAAATTGTTGTTTTCAGTATGATCATGTGAACCCACTAAACGGCAAGACATTCCTCCTCTCCCTGAGGGAACTCTGGGGTAGATTAGACCAGGTGTGCCGTCTGACCCAGAGTATCCTGCCTTCTTACAGAGGCTACATCATCTGTGAGACATCAGACCCAAGAGCATAACACCATTCACATTTCTTTCACTTCAGCCCCCTTCCTCCCACTTACAGCCCTGTTCCAGGCATTGTTTTTCACACATGAATGTCAGAAGCATTATAAAACTCTTTCTAGAAACAGCAACGATTATAAAAAAGTGTCTCATTCTTCCCACATAGGAGCTATGAAAATGGAATTAATGCGGTACTCATTCCAAGACAGAAAGCCTTCCTGAGAGTCACTGTACACTGACAGCAGTTTGGGCTCAACATCACACTGAGTTCACTTGGTTTCCAATTAATACAAATACAACGAGCTTACTTTTGTCAGCCTGCAATGTCACATATATCTGTTTGATTTTACTTGTTGCAATGGATTCAGAAATCAGAAATTTGTCACCAGTACTTTCTGTCAACATTTCCAACGTACTTTAGACTATTTTACCTTAGGTTCAAAGCAAGAATAGCAGTATTTTTTTTTGTTCTCAGTACTAATTCAATACTTCATGTTAGAGGGTAAAATTGTGATGATCAGATTAACACTGATGTCCCCCTGGTATAGATCCATCTATTCAAATTTCCAAGTAGAGATGAGATGAAATTGAGAAACACATCCAAAAAAAACCTATTTACAAAAACATGCAGTTTCCAAAAACTATTCACAAGAAAACTCCAGACTTCATGAATGTGTTTGTTATTCAAATAATTATGGTTCTATTCCTGTTACGTTAGCTTTTCACAGTGCTTGGTTAGCATACAATTGATTATGCAATTGTGAAATGTTTTCTTGGAGGGATTTTTTTTTATCAGTTTGTGTTATTTACATACTCTGTTTCCCTCCATCAGAAGATGGTTTTGTTTCCTGTCACCTGCTGGGAAGTATGAAGTGTCAAAAAAAAGACTGTTAGCTAGAATATACTTTTTTTTTTTAATGCAGAATCTTAAATAATGCACTTTTATCATGATTATCATGCTTTCACTTGTCCACTTATTGTGTTTTGGATTTTGAAACCATTATTATAGAATTCAAAGAATATTATAAATGAAGTTTTAATTTTTTATGTCTCTCCTATTTAAACACAGTCAGAAGTGCAAAATATTTTCAGCTGGAAAATACTTTTCTTTAGGCTCCTTCAGGCCTTCATACTTCAATAAAACATGATGGTTATTAAGTGTTCTGCAAAAGGTATCAGTGACTACCTAAATCCTTTTTACTTTTAATAACATAACTCTCAGTCAGGATAAAAACCTTCTTTCCTTTTTTATTTTTATGTAGTTGTATTAAGTAGATGTTGTTTTAGAAGATAACATACTTGGAGATTAACAGCATTTTTGGTTTTTAAAAAACTTGCTAGTGCATCACATATTAGCAAACTCTTAGCATAGATGAAATGTAGGAATGTAAAAATCAAGATCATGTACAGCTTTCAAAATATAAAAAACCCCTATTTTAAAAGTAAATAGTTTTAATTGCTGTGGAAATTTTTTGTTTATTGAATTCTCAGACTTAAAGAACAGAATCACTTCTTCATAATACAATGTGTTTGGTTGCTTAAGATTAGCAATAAAGTATAATGTTTTAAAATATATCTTCACATAAAATTACTTCATCTTATGCAAGTCAGATATTACATTTTTTTTTTCTGACATAATTTAAATGCTCTAAATCAACTTTTAGATACACTTAACTGACTCCAGGGACTACATTAGGACTTAAATTTTAATACTTTGAGTCACATTAGAGTCTATTAATTAGATGCCTGAGTAACCTAAAATTGATGGCAATGATATACCCCTGAATATCAATTCCTCTCAATATAAAGAAATTAAAATAACTTTTTCTTTTTAAGTTTGCTGAATTTAAAAAAAAAAAGTTCAAACTTGAGAATCTGAAAAATATTATCACACATTAAGGACAATTATCAGTGTATTACATAGGCATTAAGCAAAAATGCATATTCATTAAATGAGTACATTACACTAATAAAATGAAGCAATAACATATTTAATCAAGCTTAAAACTAATTCTCTAGACTACAAATTTGAGTAATTCTGTGGGTAAAGGTATTCTGCATGTAGTGACGAAAACATGCTTACCTAGCAACCGTTATTCCGCACTGAAGTTTATAGCACTGCTTCTCTACCTTACTGAGGCCAAAAACCCCCGAAAATCACTCAAACTACTCTTCAGCAGAGCATTCTGATATTCAATACAAAGGCAATATCAGACAAAAACTCCTAGGAGTAAACATAAATCTTAATGAAATTCACACTAAATTCATCCGCTATTGGAAGAATAACACTAGGGTGTGATTAGTGTGAATAAGACAAGACTCATAATCATAGAATGACTTGGATTGTAAGGGACCTTAAAGGCCACCTTGTTCCAATCCCTTCCCTCCCATGAGCAGGGATACTTTTCACTAGACCAGGCTGCTCAGAGCCGCATCCAATCCGGCCTTGAACACTTACAGGCGTGGGGCATTCACAACTTCTTTGGGCAACCTGTTCCAGTGCCTCACCACCCTCAGTAAAGAATTTCTTCCTAATACCTAATCTAAACCTACACTCTTTCAGTTTAAAACCATTCCTCCTTGCCGTCACTCCATGCTTTTGTCAATAGCCTCTCCAACTTTGTTGTACGTGAATATTTACCATATCATGCTATTCTGCAAATTATTTCAAAGTCACCTTTACTATGAAGCCTCCTCATTGTTAAAGTGAACTCTACTGAGGTGTTGTTGATACTCTTCATTCCTGTATCACAGAGTGAAGAGCTGGATATCTTACAACATTCCAAGTACCTGCAAGAGCCCTTCTCTGAGGGAACTTAACTCCACTGATCAGGAGGTCACTTCTAAACATACCATGACCATGGTATGCATCTCACGCTTCTGTTTCATACATGTCTGTACAGGACTTAGAAGTAGAGGAAGACAAGGTCTTAGTGGGTGTTAGTTTTTCCACCCTCACACTCAGTTTCTGGTGATCATGAAGGAATCGCTCTTGTCTTAGTACAACATGGTGCAATGCAGCTCTTAGGAAGTCTGAGAAATTTGCAAAGTGATGGTGCAGCATTGGAAACCGCAGTGGTAACCAGGCTCCGGCAGGTTACGGAGGGAGCAATAATCTTTCCCAAGATGAAGCCACATTTTTAGTTCTATGATCACTATGCAACTCTTTAGTCAATGATGTATTTACTACAGTGATCTGACTCAAATCTATTTAGATCAAATATATGAACTGTTATTAGCTAGGACTAAAATAGAACCACAACCGCTTCACACACAGCTGAATTTGAACTAGAACTGATGAACCTTCTTTGATTCCCTACAAATGAGTTATTTCATAGTCTACCTCCAATTCAGATCATGAAGCTCACATGGAGAAATTTGGTAGCCATCAGGTGTGAATAAAGGATGTAGAAAATCATTTATCATCTAGTCTCACAATCTGGATCTTCTCTCTAACTGAGTCTTCATAGCAGCAAACAGCTTTAATGCTTTTACAACGAATGCAAAGGCTTTTAAACACTTCCATACAAATGGAGAAGGTAGGTTATCCAGATTTTGTGGTCTCCTGATGAGAACACAGGCATGACATATCAGAAAACTATGGTTAAGTCCAGCTCCACCTGAATTGGGGCATACATTTTCACCCCAGATCACTTCAAATCAGGCAAGACAGCATCTTTATCTCATCCCCACTTTAAATCCCTATAGTTTTTTACTATATATTTTTATTTTCTATATGAATGTTTCATTAAAACCAATTTTGTTCCACTGCAGATTTTGGCTGCAGTGAAGGAATATTTAGGCATGAATTCTATGGACAGAAATGTGCTGACCTGACAAAGCACTTCATCAGGAATCAGTCTACATTTTCCTTTACAGTTTACTGGAGATGTGGTCATTTGTGCTGTATAGAGCAGTAAAGCTCTTATTGAAGCTCTTTTGTTTCATCTCTCTTGATCACTGAATTCTTACATCCTGATCCCTTGACCTTAAGGAACTTAAATATTCTTTCAAATTTCACTCACACAGCCTTTTGTCATACTTACCTTTCCATTTTACCTCTAATCCCATCATTACACAGCATCAAACAAATTTTTCTTTCTCACATTAGAGCACCTAAAGATCTTTCAACATCTGAAGCTTTCTTGCTATATTCCCCTGATCTTTCCCCAGCAATGCTTTGTACATTCATGCTTCCCACACATAACTTCCAGAGCATTTTAAAATTGTGTATATGCACACATATATTTAGTGCCATCTTATCAATTTAAAAACCATTTATAACCTGCTTTACCCATAATCCTGGAAGCCCTCTGGCATCAGTCAGGTGAGTAGTATCTGTTGCCACAGAGACTCCTGCTACCAGTAATCATGAATTCCTCATGTTCTACTAATGTAACCTCAACTCTTTGCCTCTTTCCTATTTAGTCTCTTATCATATTTTGTCTAAAGCTCTGACTGGGAGTTCTTTTCGGGAGGGAACACCTTTGTTCTCTGTCTACCCAGTACATAGTATAATGAACCCTTTTTTTGAATTTTACACTTCCATAACTCGAAATAGTAATAATGATGCACCTAATTTCATGTTGCTGATGAATAATTGCCTAATTTCAAATCATCCTCAGGCACTCATGCAGGTGCCTGATCACAGAGGCCCATAATATGGTCTCAGGTGGGATGACATAGTACGCAACAATTCTGCCTGACCACCAGCACCAGAGACTCAAAAAAATGACCATTCAAAACTGTTCTTTGAAGAAGCTTTGGAATGCATTCATACCTTACACTTCCACTTATTTCCTGCTTCAGTAGGAACTGGAGAGAAACAGTGAATTATCTTGATTTAGTTCCTCATAAAAGCAGCTGAGCAACAAATGTGGAACCATACTGAAGACCTTCCTTTAGGACTAGTCTGTAACTCTTGTTTGCAGAAATTTCTTTTGCAACATTTTTCCAAGTATAATTTGCAGAATTTCTTGTGTTTGCCCAGGAGTTTTACATGTTCATTTTTGTAGCAGAAACTGCTGAGACTTCTGGACATCCTGGAGACATCTGCTGTAGTTGTAGTTATCTAATCCACAATTCATTCATAAGGATTTCAATGTTAATTGGAAAATCAGATCATCAGGCTTATCTCTGTCTTGGACCTACCCAAGAAAACAATAATACTTTTTTAAACAATCTGGAGTGGCTAAACCCCACAAGGCAATGAAAAAAAGTACTAGGTGTCAAATTGCATATAAGCACAGGGGTTGTACAGTGTCCAGTGATACAGACCACATATGAATTCTGCTGAAACAGACACAGAAAGAATCTTTTGACTGGAAACGACAGTTGTAAACCTATATATTTCTCTTACAATAAGACATAGGCAAAGAGAGAGAAACTAAATTAATCTTCACACAGAAAGCACTGCTCAATAACACAGCATTGTAGATGGATTTTTCTCCATTCCTTTCATCAGTGTTTGGCCAAACTCCCACAGATCTCCCAGTAGTTATTAGAAAAAACATTCATCTGCCTTTTCACCGCTCTTACAGCCAGAGGCATCACCTTCAATAAGCTGGAATTGAACATGACATTTAATGTCAAGCTCAGCACTGATAATGTGATCACGATTGTCTCTAGAACAACCTGTAGTACGACCCCTTTCTGACGTATGCGAGCTGTGTATCCTTCTTTCTGTCCTACTCAATATTCCTCACCCAGACTTTCCACACAGCTGATATAGAGTATCTTTACTTGTTCCACTTCATCTCCAGAGCAAGTTGTTAATGCCATTTCCTCAACACTACTATCTCCTCTTCCAGTCCTTAGCACACCCACACCTGCAATCTCACTGAGAACATAATAGTCAGTCAAAGTTTTGTTTTTTGGGGTCAGAGTGGTGTTGCTTAGGGCTTTTTTTTTATTTTATGAGAGGAAATAAAGAAATTTTATGCCCTTCCCCACGAATGCTTAAAAAATATGAACACACTTTTGTCAGGCAATAGCAGAAAGGGTCCATAAAGCAGATGAGTTACATCAAGGCAGGGAAACGCAAGTAGAAGACAAAATTCCAACATCTCTACAATTTCTGTTTCATTGAGACGAAAAAAAATAAGCCTTTTTGAAAGACTTATTGACATAAAATGTATTTCTATCAAATTATGAACTTATAATCTACTGCATTGCAGATGATAACAAGTGGAAACTGCACTGCACTCTGTTGAAAGCCTGTCACAGAAAAGCTGCTTTTGGGTTACCTGCTTTACTCACAGTTCACCATCCTTAAGTATCAGTGTCCCGGAAAAATTTTTTTACTATTTATAGATCTGCAGTAATGATCAAGTTCAAAGAAACCCATTAGAGTTCATTAAAAATAATACTGACTTTGGGGAAAAGGAATAGAATTCTATTCCCATTTCCAAGAAACAAATGCAAGAGAGAAAACCAAACAAACAGCTTGAAACTTTTTACAAACTGTGCACAGAAGGATGAGGTAGAGTCCAGGCAGGTAAGATACCTGTCAATAATGTTGCTTCATAGCTTAAAAAAGGTGGAAATCTCTCTTGGGGTAACAGGTTGCCTTGTTGTGACAAGGACAGTGTACACCATGGGGACATGATCGTAACAGCTGGGGTGTCCGTTGTCATTTCTTGATGCAAGGGACACTTCAGATGGTTCTGTTAAAATAAGCATAAAAACCTTAAGAAATGTGGGTAGTCGTTGAAAATAGTCCTTTGTGTGATTTGCTGTTTTTCTAGGGATGAGTGTCTTCGTAAACACAGTTCAGAGACAGAAAACAAATTGCTAAAAATATACACACGCTTTGGCCAATAGCAAAATATACTCAGAAACCTGATGAAACAATTCTCACTTACAGATGGCAGCAAACAAGTAGCCAGCACTTTCTATAATTACTTAGACCTTTAGAGGGGGATTATTTTTTCACTCTATTTAAACATCATTTGAGGACTAACCTCTGATTTAGCACTTCACTTTCCTTTAGAATTAAACAGATTTCACACTATTCCCTCATGTTCTGATGTCCCATGAAACAACATAAAGAAATTTGATTAATCAAGATAACGTATTAATTCCACCAAGGACAAAACCTTCCTCTTATGCAACTATTTTGGTGTTTTATATTGTCACCATTAACCACCAAGGGTTTTAAACAGAAAAATCAATAGCTACAGCAAAATCCCAGCATAGCTATAATATTGTTTATCCTGCTGTAGGTTAAAACTCAGCTAGAAGGGATAATGCAATGAGGTTGAGACAGAAATGGTGGCTCTTTTTTTTTTTCTTTTCCTTGTCGTTATCACCAGTGGTGAATGGATAACTTAGAATAGAAAGGACAAGAATTGATTTTTTTCCAAATTATAATGGCAGACTGAATTTGTCTGGACTCCAGTGGATGCCAAACCTCTGACTAAAAATATCTCTTGCACAGTGGTTCACAGGGGCACCAAAGAGAAGCCTAGAGGGCCAAATTTGGGCTTCAATGCAATGAGTGGAGTTTGTATCTTAACCCGGAGGGAGTGTCAAAACTTTTTGAAAGCTTGAAATAAAGCATAAAAGTTACCATAACTGATGGTGTACCAAAGCTTTCATCTAAGCTTAACAAGGAATGAAATGGGAAGCTTGAATTTCAATACCTTCAATTAAGGGGGACTCTGACTTTTGTGAAAGCTAGGGAAAACAACAACTCGTTTTCTCATTTGTGTTTTCTGTTTTTACCAGCATCTTACGTGTTTCCTCAATTTAAGCCAACTGCTACTCTTCAAGAAACTCACTTCTCATAAACATTCTGTTTTGCCCTTAGTCACGACAAGTTATTGAATATATTTGTTGGATAATTTGGTCCAGTTCAGTGAACTACAGCATATTCCCAAAGGCCACTGGTTTGAAGCAATTATTTTCTCACTTTCCCCAATTCTTTATTTATTTTGTCTCACAAACTTTTCTTCAAGTCAGTCTCCTCTGTTTTTAAAAGAACTTTCCCTTTTCCTAAATACCTTATCTACAGTCCTTCTCACATCATTGCTAAATGTACCACCAGTATTTTTATGAATTCTAAGGTTGGGGTTTTTTTCACCACAGCCTCAAGGCACTTTATAATATTATTTTATTTACAAGTTATGGTGGGAGCAGCCTACAAGAAAGCTGGAAGGGGTCCTGTTCACAAGGGCATGTAGTTTTAAGACAAGGAGGAATGGCTTTAAAATGAAAGAGGGTGGGTTTAGATTAGATATGAGGAAGAAATTCTTTACTGTGAGGGTGATAAAGCACTTGAACAGGTTGCCCAGAGAAGCTGTGGATGTTCCCTCCCTGGAAATGTTCAAGGACAATTTGGATGAGGCTTTGAACAACCATGTGGAGTGGAAGGTGTGCCTGCCCATGGAAGGGAGGGTGAAACTAGATCTTTAAAAGGTGCCTTCCAACCTAAACTATTCTAAGATTCTAGATCAAGTAGCAATGCACAACTGTGGTATATATGGTTTCTGAATGCTAGCATATGAAGCATCCAGTATTAGAATAGGTGGTCACACTGGAACTTAGCAACAGCAAACTATCACACCTATCAGAAAAGCTGGGCTGCAAAATGATCATTTCAGAAGCTATTTTTAAGCAGGCTCAACACTCAAGACAACACTACTTCCCCTCCACCCCCTGAGAGATGGAGAAAATAAGATGTCAGCAATCAACAGAGTCAACACAGATCCAATGCAGCATCTGACAACATTTATGTTAATAGCACTTTCTTGTCCCACGGTCCCAAGAAATATGCTGTCAAAGCTCCACATGCAACTGGGACATCTCACTATGGTTGTCTCATCATCAGATGAGAATCTCCTGATGAAAATTTGAACATAGAGTTAAGCTTTCTTGTTTACTAGTGAATTCAATGTTTGAGGCATCTATGATCCAAACCTAAGCCAGAGTAAAGACTAGTTTGCTGCAACTTTTTTGAGCCAGTTGAACACATGATGTTCTATTAAAATTTCCTAACAGCTGATCATGAGATGTTTAAGGAGGTTTGATCCCATTCTGTTTCACTGAGCATTAAACATTATATTTCTAGCCTGCCTCAAAAAAGTTTGTATTTCATGAAAGATATTTTAAGCCAACATCAAGAGATGAACAGGCAAAGAAAATATTTCCACTTACTTCAAAGCCTTTCACTAAAATGCCATAATTAGATGTCCAAATTATTGCAGAATTATTTCTGCTTACCTTGTCCAATAGTACCAATTTTTAAGCCAGGAAGTAAATTTATGTGGAGTTAATCAACACACAAATGTCTCCATTATATTAAATACAGGAACCATGGTGAGTTAAGCAATTCCTCTGCAATGTGTGATTTTAAATACTACAGTACATTCTTTTTAAGAGAGGAAAGAGAATGGATATGAGAAGATCTGGTAAATTTTTTTTGATTTGGACACTATATTAATTAAGGAGGAGAGAAGATGTATATTCATGTAAAAGTCAGCTGTTAATTTTTATTTCAAAATATACAAGAGATGTTTGAAAAACATAGATATTTTTCAGGTTCAGATTACAAATAATTCTTATTTTGAAATTATTTTCTGTAGGAATTTGCCTAGATTTAAGTTGTGAAAAGACAAGAAACCTCTGGAAAGCAAAGTGAAAAAAGTCAAGGCTGCTTTTATTTTGATTTTCAGTTTATCAAGAGGGCTAAAATCAGGAGTATTGAGTAATTCTGATTTGCAATTTTATTTAGATGCTATATGCTAGAAAGTACAGACCCTTTCACTGTCAGAATCTCTTACAAGAACGTTGTGTCAAGCACTTGAAATACCAAATCAGTGTTTACACTAACACTTGGAAGTTGTTTTAAATGTGTATTTCAGGATATCACTATGCCTAAATTACACCACAAAATTTTTGTATAATCTATACCTAAATGGATGCAATAATGTTTGCCACCCCTGTAGTAGGTAGCTGCTTCACTTTCCAGGTCTAGGGGACCATTTTCTTCCCACGGATCTTAGTCCACCTCCTTCAACAGTACTGGATCATCTTGTTACAGAGGAACTGCCAGAACTGGATGGAATTTTTTTTTTTTCCCCCTAATAGTATATTACTTTCCTTACTTCAACAGAATTTTAAACACACATTCAGGAATTTCTCAAGAGGCTCAGCTGGGGTCAGCTAAAATATTTCATTTTGCAATCTTGATCTTATTTTTTGCTTTTTTTAAGCCAAGTTTGCCAGTACTTAAAACTAAAAATCTGCTATTTAAAAAGACAATAATTTTGAAACAAGACCTTTCGACATTTTTACAAATCTTCTCCTTTCCATTATGTACATAATTTACAGTTGACTGACTAATCAAAACTATTTCTGGTGTAAAGAATTTAGTTTCAGCAAAACAAAAAACAAAAAAAAAAAAACCAGTTTTGGTAAAGATGCAAAATGAGAGCATTTTTCTGCTTTTAAGAATAAACTTTTCACCTCTAAGAAAATAAATTGTAAAACTTACTTGTCCATATGAATCAAGCAGCATCAGGGGCTGTTTCTTAGGAAATTTCCATGCACTGTGTGAAGTACCAAGACTGACCTCTTAGACTAGTTCATATTGCAGACAGCCACAACCAATAACTGTTCTTAAGTTTTAAGTGATTTTGAAACTTAGAATGGCTACACAGAAGATTATGAGGGAGTGTTTAACATTGGAGAGTACAGGCACCATGCTTAACAACAGAAGTAGTGCTGCATCTGCAAGACTGCTCCATACCATCTGCATTTCGAGGAGATCAGACCCTGGGTCTAGAAATTAAAGCATTTATTAAAGTCCTTATTTAGTGCTCTTTTGTGTCTTCCTGATGATGTGACCACCTAGTGCCACTGATGACTGACAATATCTATGATGTGTCTGCTGGGCAAACAGGCTGAGACAGTGTGCTAGAATATATTTGGTTAGTTATTCGTCTAGAAAGGATTTATTCCACTTCTTCAATTCCCTGAGACACCAATCCCTATTATTATGCCATTCTGGATCTGTCTCACAATAGGATTCTAACTAACTAGAGTAGGATTCCCTTCCAGATTAATATTTTCATGAGAAATCAAATTGCTGGAAGCATGAAGGTTTTGTGTAGGTCTGCCTTTCATCTGAGTTTTGTCTTAAAACATAAGAGGGCACGAGGTAGGCTAAAGGATTTCCTTTAAGGTTTATGTAACTGCATTAGCCTGCTTCACTCCATGCAAATTCCCAGTGACTGCTGAACCATTCACTGATGAATACAAGTATAAGTAATTGCACGACAAGTTGCTTGAGTCTAGACTGCTTCAGCAGTCAGTCACAACATGGCCCATGGGAACATTAACCACTGTTTTACTCTTCCACCCTAAGAAGAAAGGTCTTTCAAAACTGCTGTGTCCTTTCACATATTAATGACATCCTACACTGCACACATTTACAAACTCTGATAGGCTGTGATATACAAAAGAAAAGTAGAGATTCTATTTGTAGTAGTGTGGAATCTGTTTCTCAAGTAAATAGTTTAGATGTAATACTAAATAAAGTGGCAATAATATTATAAACACAACATTTATGGTTGCAACAGGGAGTAGAATATACTGTAAAGTTATATACATTTGTTTCTTTTGTCTTTGCACCTTAGCCTTACTAGGGTTTGGAGGGAAAAAGAGGAAGAGATTGACTTCCTATACAAGAACACACAACCTTGGAAATTGTTTAAAAATAGGAAAGCTATTAAGTTTTAAAATCATTAGCACACAGAATAGAAAACCTGTCTTTTACCAGAGGAGAACACAGCAAGAAAATACTTGAAACGTTACTTCATTCCCAGTAAGCAAGATTTTCCAGGGTCTCTGAGGCCTCACTGAGCTCTGACAAGCAGAGAGAGAGGTAAGCTTGGAAGTGCCTCTTTGGAAGGTTAGTCTAAGATCGTCATATAAATGCTCAGATTCCTACAGGCAAGTGAGGTACAAGAGGAGTTCAAAACACACCTTTTTCTAAATACTTTCACATTAAACAAATATAGCTTTGCCATGATTAAATCATTTCATTATAGACTATCACAGTCATAATTCAAGGGGGAGGAGAATTGTAAAGAGAACTCAAATCAATGCTGAATGATCTAGGCCAAAGAACATAGCTGCATTCCGTGAACTGTTTCCACCACACACACCAGGTATTATCAGAGTGCTGAACTTGAGACTTTACAGATATAATGAAAATATCTATTCCAAGACTGCATGCAGTTTATGAACTTAGCAACCCCAGGAAAAGTGAGTGAAACAACTCTGTATTACTCTATGAATTCATCACTTGGCTGCTGAACCCATGAATGAAATGAAGGCCAAAAAAACAAAGGTCTCAAAACTCTAACTCACTCCATTACACATTTTTCTCAATTTTCTCTTGCATAAACTGCCCCTTGTTTTGGGTTTAAGTTATTCTGTTGGCTTTGAGCAGCCAAAAGGACAATCTCACTTAAGACAATAAAAGAAGGAACCAAGCACATCTGTATTTATTTGCCTGAAGTAGATGAAGGCAGTTTAATTTCCGTTGTTTTTTTTCCCCCTCAACTCAGTATATTTACAAGGCAACACAGAAATGGTCTCTGACAGTTTACCCTGCTTTTTCAGGGAGAAGAATAAGATGCAAAAGGCCACTGTCTCAGTAGAGCACTCATTTCATTAGTGAAAAGGACAGGCATGCACAAAGAGCTGCCCTTACATAAACTTCATCCATTTGAAATTATGGCTTATGTTGGGAGCGGTAACTTTCCAAACGCAGAGACTAGATTACAAGAGTACCAGCAGTGATCTGGGTCCATGTGGAGAGTGTTTACTGTTTACATTTCAGTTTCTCTGCACTAGAGGCACAAGACAGATGCAGGCAAAACCAGCAGCTTTGCCATCCCACATGTCTTTGCAATCAGCTTTATCATTGATTTACTTGTAATTTCCTTGTAAACTTCTTCAGAAATCATTTATTCATTTAGGAAGTATGCCTTCAAGTGCAAGACATACAACCTGAATATCAAAGAACATTTTAATTCTAAAACCATGGCAAGAATTTTCTACTCACACTACTATTCATATGGATCAGAAACACACAGACCTTGAAGCCAGTGCTGAAAGGAGTCATCTTGCACAAAGCTTTAATGGCAGCACAAACTATAAATATATTGTTTAGATAGGTTCAATGCCACAGAAGTGCATGATGACAGAGGTTCTATACTGTCTTTAGATGACACATGTTTTATTTGCAAATTATTGTAATCTCAGTGCCACACTGATCTTTACATTGGACTTAAGTGAATATTTGGTAAATAAAGCTGGTCAATAAAGATATTTTTGATAACAATTCTGAAAAACTCCAAGTGCATCAGACCATAATGTTTTTCTTCAGTACTGATTAAATCAATAACAGCTAAATCATTTGGATATGAAAGAAGATTTTGAGCATGTAAACCTTGTATTGAAAGGTATCACACAGAATTAGCTATATTAATTTCAACTAACTCAAAAACACAAGGGAGAGAAAAACCAAGAAAAATGCTTCAGAAAAACAATGAACAATAAATTTAAATGCTGGTTTTTATTTGGGTGAGTAAAAAAGTAACAGTTAAAAATTAAATTTCTTGTTAGGATACTAACAAGATGATATCCTGCAAAATCTAGTTTTCTTCCTTATTGAAGCTTAATCAAAACCACCGAGTACTACACACAAATAAGTCTCCCAGGATAGCCAGTATTTCAGATTGATCTTCTGATAATTTTTATGGAGTCCATCACAGTCATGAATATAGTTTTAAGCTATCATATTACCCCTTTATATTTCAAAAACAAGGTTACTATTAATTTCCATGTGCTGATTTGGTTTTATCCAAGTTCTGCAGTGCACAGTACTGTCTTCTAAGACTGAATTACTGTGACAAAACAAAGTTTTAACTTGCTTGTTTTGCTCTTGCTTAAAAAAAAAATAAATAAAAAAATTGCTTCTACATGCTATTTGTTCTTACCAAGGAAGGCGGCATTTGAAGAAACCCCCCATAAACCTAATTGGACACTAATTACCTGTTATGCCCTATACTATGATACGACTTTCTACTGTCTGCCAAAAATTAGAGAACACAAGAAAATTAAATAGAGCATAGTGTAAGAGCATATATATACAGACCTTTTAGGAATTTATTTGCAGACAAAACAGTACCAACATCACATTCAGGGTTGCTCAGCCTCTGTAAACTGAGCGCTCAGCACCACAGAGTTGGATATCTAGAAACACCAGTCAGATTTCTAGAAGCAGCCTGTCCCAGTGAGGTCCTCTAGTCAGTGTAAAAGAGAAACTCACTACTGTCATGAGAGCAGAAGGAGCTCCCAATGCTTAAGGAGAAGTCTAGTAATATTTTGCATGGAAATGCAGCCTATTTTGTGTGGAGACACTGTCAGATTCCCAGTAAAGGACTGAGTTTACAAAAAAAAACAAAAAAAAACAACCACCCAAAAATTCCAGAATTGTCTATTACACCATGTTTTGAAGTTCTACACTCCAATGAGCTACCTACCTACCTTTAGCAAACGTTCTCTCATTTTCAAATTGTTTTCTGTCAAAGAAGTATTAAGAGTGTGAAGGACTCTGGAGATCTCCAGTCAAACACCCCTGTGTTTGACTCTGTCTCTATATACAGATGTAAAAATACACATACACAAACACATGAAGGTTTACACACATGTGCATGCGTGTGTGTATATATATATGTGTGTATAAAGGTTTCTACAGTTTCTAGTTGTGTGCCTCAGAGAAAATACCAGTTGTTACTTGGTTGTAGAGAGACAGTTCCGACCATCCTCTGCTGTTAAGACAGCACAGAGAAGGCTGAGGAAACAATCGCACCATCTTTTTTCAGGAAAATCTCAGCAAAGCTGTGCAATTATCCATTAACAGGTGAGCATATACCTCTGAAATCTTTTCTCAGCTTCTCATCCTCTTTTAAAAGGCATTGCACCTGAAATCCATGTGAGTCCACCCTAACTGATGCAGAACAGCTCTGCAGTCAGTAAAGTTATTTTGGTTTCAACACTTCTGCAGTGGAAATATGATACCTACTCTGTAACAGTTATTCAGCTTAGTTACTCATGGAATATTTGAATGTTGAGGGGACAAACCATGAACCCTCACAAATAGTTTGACTATTTCTTTAATTGCAAGTGCTTACTTAGCATCCTGATTTCTTATAAGGAGACACTCTGCTGCATTTTGATTTTCAAAGAAAGTGTAGAAACTGCTCTAGGATGAGCAGGTACAGCTACACATAATTACAAATCTTTATTCTTACTATCTTTCCTTCTTCTACCTTAGTTTAGGTTTCTCAGAACCTTACAGATACTTATTCTTATACATGCAAGTTTTCCCCAGGATTTTAAGAATACACTATGCAAGAGAGGAATTGCTGGCATTAGAACTACCTGAGACCCGTGCCTGACCCATACATATATAGGTAATCTCTTTGTCATAAGTAAAGTTAAACTCATACACCGTAGCAGGTCCACCTTATAAAACCATTAAAATGTTCCCCAGGCAATATTAATTTTAATGCAAGTGTACTCACAAACACATACAGCTTCTTTTGCAGTCTTGGACATATCTGAACATCTTACACCCACAGTTTTGTCAGTATCCTGCATCACACCATCCATCATAGATACATAAAGCCACTAAGACAACTAAGGAAAAAGGCACCAAGAGCATTGCTGGAGGCTGTGCATTTACTAGCTCAAGCTTTTTGGCTGTTCACTGAACTCATATACCTTTCATGGTTGATTTGTTTGGACAACTACCTATGGAAATTAAAAGAAAATGCAGGGAGAAAAAATGGGCTTTATCGGAGATGAATAGACAAAACACCTACTGTGTCTCCAGCCACTTATTACACCTCAACAGTTCAAGGTTTACCTTCTTCTTCCTTTCCCTGCATTTCAATTTACACAATTCCCTTCTCAATAATATATCATTATCTATTAAGCAAGTTCCCCTGACGCTCATACACTTTTCAGAAGGTCTGTGCATCATCTAAGGTGCAATTTCTCATTTTCAGAGCTGAATCTAATATAAGGCCATACTGTTCTATTTTCTATTTCTACAATACTTATTTGACTATGGTATGATACAGTCTCTAAGAGACAGATTATTGCTTCTGCTATGATAATGGATCAATAATTTGCCTTAATTGTACTGATCCTGAGTGTTCTTGGTTGAGAAGTCAGACTGTCAAGGCCCCATTAAATAAAAAATATACCTGAAAAAAGGCTCCAGTGGTGTAGGTTACTTCATTATTACCTTCATTTGCTCTAGCTGAGTTAGATTTAGATAGCCTCAAAATTACAAGGTGTTAAGCTATGCATAAACATAAAATGCAATAGAAGTCCTGACATGGAATGACTTAACACCACAAATGACAGATTAATGTTAAAACAAAACTTTTTTTTTTTTTTTTTTTTTTTTTGCAAGTGTGGGGAAGGGAAAGCACATAAATTGGATTATTTCTTCATGAGGAAAACCACAGATCTGTGGCAGAGATACATCATTACTTGGTTACTTGACAAGGGCACTAATCACTCTGTACACATCTTCTGTCAGTAAAGGATGTAACCCATTCTTCCTGCTTATTACACTTCATCTAGTAATCAAAAATTCACACACTGTATCATCCACTCTTTTGCTAATTAGACTTAGGCCCTGCTGATGGGAGCTGGCATTACCCTTTCCACAATTAATTTCTATGCTACTGCATGATGAAGTCAAAGAAAGACATTTTCTGAACTTTCTTCCCCCCACAGCCCTAGATTTCATCCGGAAAAAGTTCTGTCTGAGCTACATGGATTACTGATATAGTCAATTCCATGCTGGCAACCTCCATTTTATATCTAACTGGAACAAGAAAACTTAGGCTATGGTACAGAAACCTCACACATGTAATCATCAGAAACACTCTTTTAATGGTGGATATCTTACAGTGATTTTGCATTTACAGCTGGCAGTGCTAATGTCATTCCCTGAGGAGAAAAGAGACATGGCACAAAGCCATGGGATGTAAGTTTTCTCCCCCGGCATCTTTCTTTTTTTTCTTTTCACTTTAGATGCACAACAGGTGCTCGTAGGGAAACCACTATTCTAACCTAATCATGCTCACTGAGATAAAATGCTAAGAGACAACTCTGGGGGGAGAATGACAAACCACATTTGCATAGTTTGCACTACAGATTTTATTTAATTTAGGAAGAAAGGCCTGTGAGGCTTACTGCAGTGTCAAAAACTGTAAATATAAAAATGCCTTTGGTACTCCTTAAAGTGCTAAGAAAAAGGTCCCTTGGATTCAGAGGTTAAGTTGGGCTGATGAAATCAGTCTTCATAGACTTTCGAGCTGATCTTTGGAGGGTAAACATCATATGGGTAAACTATATTACCTTGAAAAGAGTTTCAGTTCCTTCATTGGAAGAAAATCTCATTCAGCTCTGGACTTCACAACTACAATCACAAAAGACTTGTTTGTAAATTCTAAAATAAATACATGCACACAATAATAATAATATTTTTTGCCCCTCAATGAAAAGTCCTCAGTGCTAACAAAAAGCACTAGATTACCACGAATACCTTCTTCCAGATCTCTAATGTATTCCAGTGTATTACATCCATATGTCATACGTGTGAAATAGTTCATTCAGAGTTTTCTCATGGTGTTTGAGAAAACACTGTGCAAAGGAGGAATTGTTGGCATTAAAACTACCTGAGACCCATGTCTGACCCATATTGATACAGATAATCTCTTTGTCATAAGTAAAGTTAAACTCATGGTTGATCCAAGTATCTCACTTCAGTGTGTATTCAAAGAGCTTTCTAGAATATGCATGTGATTTAATCACCAAATTATCTAAATGCTTTCTAGAACAGACAGATTAACATGGATACTATCCAGATCTGACACACAATTCCTAGACTCACTAAAAATAACTATTCATCAAAGAAGAAATGGAGTAAAAGAGCTTCAGAAGGAAGGCCAAAAAACATGGAAGGTGTTTACCTCATATGGGAAAGGATGGATTACAGTCTCCTTTACTTGTACATACTCCCAGAGTATTGTTACACAAAGGCAGAGACCAAAAATGAAGTGAAACAAGAACTGTCTGCTAGCTCTCTACTATCAACACAAGATTTCTTCATCTGTGCAGCAAAGCAAAGTGCCCTTCGGTGCAGCTGTCAGGTGGGTCTAAATCCTGTGTTAAAATATCTTATCTGTGTTTGAATATAAGTGCTCCAGGAGTAAAAATGCTTGTTTACAACTTGAAACTTCTTTTAGAGGCATTTCTGTCTACAATAAGTTTTCAGCTACATAATGAATAAACTCGACTTCGTAAAATTTTCTTCTGTTTCAAATAGACTTCAGAAGCCTAGTCTAGATTTGTCCTTTGTTCTGGCAACTCAGTTTAAGAGAAATTTTAATGTTACTAAAAACATTTTGTAAAGGACCCTTTTCTTTATCTGCACACTTGAAGATAAAGTGATTGATTTATGCTAACTGAAAATCCATTATTTTTTTCATTTGAGACTCGGAGAGGTTTCATTTTGAATGTAATAGACAATGAAAAGCTGAAAATGACTTTTTTCTTTTTAAATCTGTGAGAAACAGACATAGATTCATGAACCACAAACCATGAAGATAAGTGGCTCTATAGCTCAGAAACTAGAGATGCAAGACCCAAAATGTGCTGCATCATTTTACAACTCATGTTCTAATCTCAATATTCTCATTTGTCTTCTTATGATATTTTCTAAGGGGACATTTCAGCTACTAGAAAATAAATGCAATAAACAGAAGTGTAATAAACTGAGAAAATTGTACCGTTCACTCTTGGAATTTTTTACCCTAAAAACATACAGTCAACACTTCCAGCTAATATGCTATGCAGTCTGATTTGATCAGCTTACTGTACCTTCTCTCTCAAACACAGAATAGGCATGATACCATTCTAATGAGCAATGCTATACCTGAGTGATTAACACACATGCATTCACAAGCTGCTTTCAGACATCTCTAGTTATTTAAATATGTAGCTATCTAAAGAAAATCACTATCTACACTATTCAGTCTTCAATTTCCAACAAAATATTTTGTTGATTTCATCACTGAGCATTTTAACAGTGTCTTATTTAGGTATTGTCTGTATCAGATGATCTTCAGAAGCATTTTAGGACAAATTATTTAAAAGTGGAAAGAAAGGAATAAAAAACATTGTCCTTCTCCTTCTAAAGGCAATTTAAAATCCAAACCATACTGAACTGACACAATATGCAGTCTGAAAAACACCATTACTGCCTCTTCTACAATATTTCAACTTCAGGACACATTATACCCTATCTTTTGGTGATGGAAAACCTTCAATCTATCCTTCCAAACTTAGCACTGAAAATAATTGAAAATACAACTAAACTATCTTAATTGTACCAAGTTAGAAAGGCTTGTCAGTGATAATCTCACCGGTAAAAGTCTTACCGCTTTTGTAAAGGGAAAAAAAAAAATAAACACCAAAAACTTAGAATATGAAAATACTATAAACAGTTTTGAGATGTACTTGTCTGACCAAGTGGATAAAGCAATTGTGTGCCAGCCAGAACAGCTACTGGACAACTGAGAAATTTTATGGTCTTCTCTCATTTAGGAAGGGGTGTATCTATAACACATATCTTACCACTAATACTGAGCCATAAATGTATATCGCATGCATATTGTCAATCAAAGTCTGTTTTTCCAGAACCAGAAAACTTGTGGTTGATAGTTATAGTGAAGATCAACAACTACAGTAGCCATTAGCAAGAGCAGTAAGGGAGAGCAAGATGAGTCCTGTTTGCAGAACACCCAAAGGCCTTGCCATGAGATCCACTCTAACAAGAGAAAGAAAATCCCAGCAAGTGCTTCCACCAACAAGTGACTACAATTTCAAGAACTCCTCTCCCTAAATTCATAATCATTCTACCAGGACAGGTGAACAAAGTTTTAGGGTTTCTGTTACCCACCAGATCTCCATTTTCCTGTCTGCATTCCAGAGCAGGATTTGGCACTAGCTAATAGAGGTCTTAGAAACAGTAGTGAGGACGGTAGGATTCTTTCCAGTAGCTAGAGCCAGGAACTACTCCTGGTGACATTCTCCAAACCTGAATAAAACAATTGCCTAGCTGACTTGGATACACTTGTGTAAGACCAACAATTAGTGGAAATGGTATTTGGTACAGGCTAGTCTCATGTCTCTTGTGGTAAGCCAAAATAATCTCCATAGTAAAGCATTCCTTAGGATAGTCAGACTCAGCACACAGAGAACAGATTCAACAAAACAGCCAAGAGAATGACAGCAATCAATGATTTGCCTATAGTTCATACTTATCCCTTTTTCTATAACTGCAATTTGTCTCCTGATGGTCACAGAAAATGCTACATGAGAATTTGGTTCCACAAGACAGGCCACTATTTATGGGTATTTGAAAAAGTACTTACAAGTCAGCTGCTGATTTGCAGCCCAGCTTCCAAAATTAGAATGTCTTCTAAGACCTGTTTTGTTTTCAAACAAATTCTAAGCATCCTAATACAGCCCCACGTAATTTCTCTGGCTGCTTTCAGAACTGAACTTTTCTTTTCTGCTTATGTATTATGTCTGGCGTGGGAGAGAGGACACCACTTAAACATAAAGGAGGGTTCCTAAAGATGCCTGTATTTTAAACTCTTTGCTTTCTCACTCTGCATTGGACCATCACGTCATGAAGCATGATGAGCCAGCTTTCGCAGATAGTAATTCTCCCATCATTCTTCATCACAGATCTGAACCCAGAATGATCATCTAACAAGGGTTAGCTGCTCCCTAAGTGACGAGAAGACAGAAGCCAAATGAGATAAAAGGTTAGCAAGGCAGATCCCCCCCAGAGAGGTAGCAGAGATCATTGCTAGGTTCAACAAAGAGTGCAAATCAGCAGGAGGAGGATTCACAGCTGTAAGGCTGGACCCAGATCAAACCGGGAAAACACTCTGTGGGTCAGAAGCAATTAAGGGTAATCAGGGTGAGATGTTGTCCAGAGATCAGTGAGCAGGTTCAGAGGCACAGGACAGACCAAGGTAGGAGGTCAGTCCACAGGTTAGGACCCAGGACAGCAGGATTTGTGTCCAGGCACACAAATGGCTGAGCCAGCCAGCAGCCAACACTATCAGTGCAGCTCAGACAGAGGCTGAAGACTCCAGACTGAACTAACACAGTGCTCTTTGGCTTATGGGCAGAGATGTGGATGAAGGCCACAGGTGAGGCTGCTCTGGGCCATTAGAGCTATTAGTGCACTCAAAGCCCTGACTTGGATGATCTTGGCCACTTGCTCAAGATTTTGAGATAACCTGACAATCTGTGGTGATTACACAGTAATATGGACAATGCAAAAGAGATACTCCAAAGTTGGCAGCCCTCACTGGGAGAACTTCCCTGGAGATTCTTATATTTACTACACAGCGAAGAAGAGGGCAATATTCAATTTAAGCCAAAAGTAGGAATTATTTTTTAGATTTCTTTTTTTTTAGTTTAAAACAAATGCATAGTTTTAGCTATGCTAAGATAGCAGAGAAAACAAGATTAATAGAATTCAGATAAGCATTAGACTTAATAGGCTTAATGAGAACATGTGAAATAGAATAATTTTAGAGAGAGAGAAATCCTCAAGCTCCAAGGCATATTTCAGCCAGGAAATGAGAGAAGCATTCCATTATGATTCACTTTTCAGAATAGGCATGATGGGAAACGAGCACTTGAAAAACAAAGAAAACAAACAGCCCTCTTCAGTTTGTAAAAGGAGTAACTTAAATGCTATACAAACTGTTCTCGTACTGGAGGGCTTTTATAGTTCCCCTCTTCTACTTGCTGTTATAACTATGGATGCTGTTCAGATAGTGCGAATATATAAACCCTACCGTTCAGATGCCTAATTTCATGGATAGTCCAAGAGTCAGGAACTTGTCTTTGTGCATCTAGCATTCAGCCAGTCTTATCTCCCCATTTGTGCAACAGCATTAATAAAATCTTTCTAGTTGACAGTATAATGAATATTTTAACAATTGCAATAGATGAAGATATTAAAAAATTAGGGAAGATGATAAATAAGGGTTGCATTAGAATTCACCAAAACACATGCAGACCACCAATGATCAACTTTCAACCATTGTCTTACTCTCCCCTGTTCACCTACAAAACAGAAAATCTTGTAATTTTCAACAAGGGTTTAAGACTGGGGAATCATGAAATATTCAACCTTAGGAAGATACAAGGGATGACACTAGGTTGAGTGGGAGCATTGGTCTGCTGGAGGTAGGAATATTTGGCAGAGGGTGTGGAAAGGCTGGATAAATGGGCCAAGATCAACTGTATGAGGTTCAACAAGGCAAAGTTCTGGGTCCTGCACTTCAGTCACAACAACCGCAGGCCCGACTACAGGCTTGCAGAAGAGTGGCTGAAAAGATGCCCCACAGAAAAGGACTTGGGGGTGCTGAACAACAGCAGCTGAACATGAGCCAGTAGTGCCCAGGTGGACAAGAAGGTCCATGGCCAGCAGGACCAGGCTGTACTCAGCACTGGTGAGGCCACGCCTCAAATCCTGCTTCCAGTTTTGGGTGTCTCACTGCAAGAAGGACATTGAGGTGCTGGAGTGTGTCCAGAGAAGGACAATGGAGCTGGTGAAGGGTTTGGAGCACAAGTCTCATGAGGATCAGTTGAGGGAACTGGGGCTGTTTAGCCTGGAGAAAAGGAGGCTCAGGGGAGACTTTTTCACTCTCTACAAGTCTCTGAAAGCTTGTAACCAGGCAGAGATCGGTTTCTTTCGCCAGACAGTTAATGACAGGAGAGAGGTCATAGCCTCAAGCTGCACCAGGGCAGGCTTAAGTTGGACATCGGGAATAATTTCTTCACAGAAGAGGTTAAGCATTGGAATAGACAGACCAGGGAGATGGTGGATTCACCGTCACTGGAGGTGTTCAAGAAATGACTGGACACGGCATTTAGAGCTATTGTCTAGTTCACAAGGTGGCTGGACTGTTGATTTTAGAGATATTTTCCAACATAAAAGATTCATGAGATTGATTTTGTGTGTGATTGGGATGCAAAATGCCTTAAGAAACTGATCTTGATCCTGTGTTGACTTCATCAACGTCCTACATGGATAGCTTTTTAGTCAGTTCCTTGACTTATTTCATGATGCAGACTCCTGCAGGAACACATCTCAGTCTTTCCTGGCATGCTTCTCATAAGCTGATGAAATAGATAGTTCTGATGATTAGATTTTATCTGGCATTAGATTTTATTTATGTTTCCATACTTGAAGGTAGGCTTTCTCAAATCTGGCCTCTTAGCTGTAAGAAACAAGAATAGTCTTTCACTGCAATGCATTTGCGCGAAGCGCCCCTTAATGGCCTGACAGCCTCCACACTAAACTGACAGTCTTATTTGCATAAGGAGAGAAGCAGGAAGTGCATGGAGACAGATGGGTGAATATTAATTAATGCTTATAAGGCTAAGGAAAATAAGCAATTTGAAATTTGTAATACCCTCTTCCCAAAAAACCTCGTCTTATTTACATTATAATATAATACCAGAAGACAGAATGTACTAAACGCATAAGGAGCTTTATGTTCAGTATTTCTTGAAAGAGAAGGAAAGGAAGATGCACGGCTAAGACTATTCCAGCTCAGCTCCTCCAGACACTGGCAGAGAGCAAAAGTAATTTCTTACATGATAGAAATATCTTATAAACAGAAAACTATGTTATTTAAACTTGCTGTTAGGTGGAGATCCCAAACAAAACTCACCATTATAGTAAACCTGTAATACTGAAAATCAGGTCTGACTGCTGATGAGATATCATAGATGGTGCTGTGAATAGTAAAGGCCAGGATGTCAATATAACAACTTATTGTCCATGGTTTCCCCATATACTATCTTTCCAGCAGTTACCATTACTGTGAAGCTCTTTTCTCACTGTCGAACTAAGCCCAGCACGGCCGCTGTGATGCTGAACATGTGCCATACGTTATCTCAGAACAGAGCTGATCAGGTACAACCAAGGATCACATCTACTTCAGCTCCGGAAACTGGGGCGTGTGTCCCCTGCACGTAACCAGCACATTACTGGATGTATCGTGCAAGGAATGTGGCTGCACTTCCCCTACAAAGTCAGTCCATGTGCTGAAAGACTGCACTAATTATGCCCATGAAGAGCATCTACTGTGCTAGAGTGTGCACTAGGTAGTGGCACACTAATGTTTTGCTGATATTACTGCATTCTTGCACAATTTTTTTGATAAGCCTTCATTAAATACCTATTCATCATACTTCAGTATGAAAAGGGCAGCTTTTGCATGATTTGAAGATGATGGCAGTATAATAAGTTAGATGAAAGAACAGCCTTGAAATGAGAATAAATTTTTCACAATTTTCAGGCGTCATTTCTTTTTAGGCAGGAAGAACAGGATCTAAAATTGCATAACTGTATAAAAAAGCTATATCACTGATATACAATAGGATGTTATTTTATTCACACCCAATAGCAACTCAATGGAGCTGTTCACATGTAGATGAGTAGTCTAAAGTTCTGTAAATTTTGCTGTCAATTAATTCACAATGTGCCTGCAATGACTCTGAAAAGTTGAAAAATTGGAATTGTCCCTTCCAACTCAGCATATTCAATGATTCTATGATTAAGATTCCACACCATTTCCACTGCTCAGACCTGCCATTGCTAATAAAAAGGTAAAATCAAGCCTTAAAAAAGAAATGGCAGAAAAAGCCCAAAAAACAAAAAAAACCCACTCCAAAACGTAATAAGAGGGAAATATAAGGAAAAATGTTGAAAGCAAAAATGGAGGGGGAAAAAAAAAAAACAAGACAGAGAAGGAGAATAAAAGTTTGCATAATATTTTAGTTAGGTGGATCCTTAACCTCAAGGAAATTGAGATATTTCTATTGAATAGGCAGCAACCATTTTAAAAATTGGAATTCCATCTATATGTCATGTTTACTGCTCTTGACAAAAAAAAATGACACACAAAATTTTTTAGAAAGGCATTATTTCTTTCATTTTAATTATGATCATTAGTTTTTCATTACACTAAAACTGTAATTCCCCTTAAAAAGAATAAAGAATTTTTTTCTGGCAAGAATGTATAGAGATATAAAAATTATATATTTGTGTGTTTGTGTGTGTGTGTGTATTCATGTCTGGTATGAGCAAACAACCTATAGGCTTATACTCAAGGTTCAATTAGAAATTAGAAATAAATCAAGAAAAATATTTAGACATGAAGCACAATAGATTACCTTAAATCTCATGAAAGTCTTTGTTGAAGTGGAAGACTTTATCAAGCTTCATCCCCCACGTTAGTCAAGAAGCAGATGGGGTAGAGCTCCTAGACAGCTGCACGGCTTCCCATTCTACACAACAGTGTGTTACCCACACTCCCAGGAAAATGCTGGTGACCCAGAACTGTGAACCAAGGAAATATGGTCCCTGAGAAATGACACAAAAATTTGTGGCTGTGATCTCTTGAAAGTTCATTGACCTGAAGGTGATTTCATGACACACTTTCAATTTCAATCTGCAGAGGTTCCCAGCAGAAAATGGTGACAGAAGACTGGATGGTGCAACAACAAATGCCACTAGTTTAAACACTCAGATTTTCCTGAGTTCTAGGTCCGTGGGTGCTGGTTCACAGTATGAAATTTCAGATAGAAACGTTAGTTTAAGGAAAGGCAAATAGATTTTTTAAAGATTTTCTAACACTAAGCATCTTTAAGCTTTAAAACACATAGAACTTTTACTTGACCAAATGAAATACTAACTTACGTATCTTTTCTTGTCTTGGATTTCCTAGTGCCATTTAGTTATCTACAGTATTATGGTAGTCATCCATACTTCATTCACACATTCTCAGGCTGAGAATTCATTTGATTCTTTCTAAAATTTGTAGTTTTCATTTTTAGCTGTATTTAATCCTTCTTTAAACACACCTCCTTCCCTCCCTTTTTTCATTTTTTTTCCTCTGGCCTACCTCAGAAAACTTTCTCCATTGGACTTTTAGAGCCTCACATCAACAACACATCTCTCCATTTTTTGGGATTCTTTTACTCCCTTAAAACAGTAATTGTCTGCACCTAATCTGAATAAAAAGAATTGACATACAGCCATGCTATTTTTCCATTTACACAACAGTCTTCCAAACCCCAGATCACTGCACCTGTTCAATGCCTTCTGAATGCAAGACATAAGGAGCAAAAATATGACAAAATAATAATAGAGGATTGACATATAATCTCAGCAATAATTCACAGACTGTTCACAGATTGATTCCCAAGCCTATACCTCAATATAGAAACAGGGTGATGCAAACAAAAAGCATTAGTATATTTTTGTACTTTTGCTTTATATGGAGAAAAAAACCCCAAAACAACAAGACAATTTCAGTCTGTTGAAATATGTTAAACTTATTGTAAAGGTTACATGTTCAGACTCATTTAGACTTTATCGAATTTTAAGATCCTCAGAAGATAACAGCTAAGCTATATACCCTCCCCAGGGTAGCTGGTTAGTGTTAAAATGGACTCAAATAACAATCACCCCAAAAGTGCTAGTAGTCAGGTTTTTATGTGAGCTGTTTCTAATAATATAGAAAAGATAGAGATTTTCCATAGTGGGCAGAAAAACTAGAGAGAAGAGTGAAGGTGGCAAAGCAAAAGCATAAGAGGCAGGAATAAATTTCAAGTTGTTATGTAGTCACTGGAGCACAAATGAAGCTCACCTAATATCAGGAAGATTATGAGGCATTTATCTGTCTCAAATGTTATAAATTACACCTAAAATAATGTTTTGATCTGCCTCAGAAGACGCTGCAGTTGAATGGATCCCCTAGCAGCTGCAGCTCATGTGAGTATAAATCATAAGATGCCCAGTAAAATTAGGATTTTAAATTAAGCTGGAACAGTTCAGAAAAGAACACTCTAGTCAGCGCTGAGCTGTTTTAATCTGCATGATAGCATGAGTGAAGTGAAGGGAGGGGAAATATAAAAGATTTATCCAAGCCACACAGAGAGGAGCTGCTTTCCCCTCTATATTCCTCGGTAATAAACTTAGAAGAAGATCTTGTTTAACAGTTCTGCTATACCTTTATAACAATTGAATGAAAGTGCCTATTTTAAACCTTCATTCAGATTGCTTCCTATATGATTAACAGAGAAGCTGGAAACTTGAGCTTATCAGTTGACAAAGTACCTTGAAATGAGAACTGCTGGATCATGTTTCAACATTTATCACAAGTGCTGGACAATCACATATGTAAATTTATAAAAGCAAACTCAAATCAGAATTTGAGACTGTTCAGAATTATACTATAGCCATGTACAGTTTAATGGTTTGACATCTCTCAGATGCATCTGTTAAACAAACACAGGTAAAGTCGAAAAAGAAAGAACATGCACTGCTAACAGGGTTTTGAAGACAAGCTTATTAACATATAGAAAATGTGAGAAGGTCCTGAGCTGAAAGCTGCAACAAGAAAACAGAAATTTATTTTCTATATGATTCTCCATTATATGCTGAGTCTGTACACTCCAGTGTTGGCATAACCGGCACATGGCTTTTAGAACAGCTTGCACCATTTGCTTTCTCATTACAGAGGTGCTCTAAGGAACTGTCATCCTGAAAGAGCAGAAAATTTTGAGCCTTTAAGCATTCCACTTTGTTCCAGTCTAGAGCTGAATGCGTATTTAAAGGTAAAATAATAAATGTTGTATACAACAGCCCTTAGGTACCCTCAAGGAATAAAAGGTTGTATGTAAAAGTAAAGGATTGTTTTGCTTGTTTGAAATGAGCTAAGAAAGATAATGACTGGTCCCATTTAGAGAATGAGATGAGAACAATGGAGAGAGGCTTTGGATCATGAGAGTTCTAATGCTTCTGCTATTACAGTCTTTTATGATTGAATCACTACTGTTTGATGAAGCATTTACTCCTAAATGACACTGCTGAAGACACTAATGAAGCAGGAGACCTAGTGAGTTAAATTAACATTTTTAACTTTCAAAAGCTATCATCATTAATATTAATTACAACACAGAAAGTATTACACCTAACACAAAACAATCTAGAATAACGCAAAATTTTGCAGTTGTTCGTTTGAATGATAGTGAGGCAAAGAAACATTGGGAAAATATCTCGTCTCTGCCCAGTCAATTTGCATTATAGCAAATTTTAGTCACTCATCCATTCCAAAATCAGCTGTCTCAGCTTGCTGAACCTGATTGAGAGGGTTGGTCCTGAGAAAGCTCTTATTTCTATACAATGGTTAAAATTAAAGGTTTTTAAAGCCTCTGTTCACACACACACACATTGTTATTAAGTTTAATGATAAAAATAAACACAGGATTATATTAAAATCCAGAATTATTATGAACACTTGATTAAATTCCTACACAGATTCTTTTTTATAATTAACTTTCATTCTCCTAACGGCCACTTGTTTATCTGGTGGATTAAAAATAATTTAATACCCTTTTTTGCCAACACTTGCTTTTACGTGTATCTTGTGTTTCACCTCATCCAGCATACCTCCAAAGAATGAAAACACATATGAATTTTTCAAAGAATTGACAGAAGTTAATGTCCTTGCATTCTAAATCCAACCTAGACAATTGTCATTTCAAAACGATGAATGAAAATACTCACCAATAATAAATAACTGAAATCAGTATTTATTTGTCTAGCTACTCTAACACCTTATCACATTCAATAGCTGATACCATAAAAATACAAACACCTGGAGAATCATGCCTATTACATAACACTAGCAATTTAAGACCACAGTAGATCAGAATGGGAGGACAGGTTCCAACATCCATATTTGCATATATAATTTTTACACTTCTGTTCATTCACACACTTGGTATGTGTTAAATACATAGGACAGGACTGTTGCCATCAATATAAAGGTTTTGCATCTCTGGAAAATTAAAAGAATCTGATATTTTAAATTAGAGATTATAGTGAGTCAATCAAATACTATTTTAATACAGAGATATCTTTGCTATATTTAAAATGTTCTCTAATTATACTTTAAATGTAGAAACTAAAGATGGAATATATTATTTGACTGCTTCTAAATTTTGAAGATCCAATGTAGAGTTTACACTAAAACCAAAAAATTATTTGACCTTTAAAAGATTCTAGACCAGTTTAACATAATAAATGTCAGTCATACAAATTTGAGAAATTTTAGAAACTGTCAATATATCTAATTTGTTGTGTGATGGTGAGATTTTTTATTTTTCTGCTCTTCTCTGAACTTTATGTTTCATTTGGAATACTCTGCGCATTCTCTTCTACAGTCCTAATTACTCGGTACTTTTAGCACATGGGAGACTTGAATTCACTCCCATGACTGCGACACTAAGGAAAATCAATAAATACCCTAAGATTTTCAAGATGAGAAATTTCACAAGATACAGTATGACTGCCACAAAGCAAATCCTTATCCTGACTAGACTAGATTTTCTGCAGCCTTACGTCCCTGAAGTAGTCAAAAGCAAGCAAAAGCACATACAAGGCCAAAAAACTGCTGTAAAGCAGACGCTACCACACTGTGCCCCATGCACTGATATTATCCATTCACATTTCAGTACCTACACACCCACTGCTCATGACACCCTTTACAAACCTAAACTCCTTTTCTGCATTAAATGGGGTGGAGATAAATGTTCTCCACCTTTTAAGTGAGCAGTGAAATTAATAAATTGATGGTCAAATCCAAAATCATGGCAGCTAAAATCATCACCATCCATGCCCAAAGCTCCTCACTCCCACTACATCTACTCAGACTGACAAATTGCTTTCTCTGCTTAAGTAAACCACAGATTTCATTTTGGTTGGAACATTCAGTTCACATTCAAGTCCTTTATTCACCTCCCCATCCCCTCCTGATTACTAGATTACCAATTTAATTTCAAGATTATTTGTGTGAGCATACTACTTAAATGTTAGGTTCATGCCCCCTTTAGGTTACTGCAACTCTATCAAAACTCCAGCACATCTTCCAGTTGGGGTACGGTGCAAGGATCTCATACACAGCTTTTACTCCAGACCATTGTCACTCCTTTTACATTCCCACCAGAGCCTCTTGGAGAAATTTCTAAGTCAAACCAACTGCTGCCTACCAAACTACAAAACCCTAAGTAATCCCATTCCATTTGAGCAGGAAGAATCTCAGAGAGAAGGGGAATTCAATTCTGATACACAAATAATATCGAAAACCAAGAATATCTAGACTACGCAACTATAGAAGCACAAGACTTTGCACATACAAGCAGCTGTTACTCTTTGTATATGCAGATTATAAAGAAGAGCTCCACAAAGTGTAGTGTCCAAAAGAAGCCTGGGTAGATGATGAGGGCCTAAAGGGGAAGTCATACGAGGAACAGCTGAGACCCCTTGAGGTCACTCCTTCAGCCTGGAGGAGACTGAGAGAAGAACTCATCACAGTCTGTGACTTCCTCGTGAGGGAAAGGAGGGACAGACACTGATCTCTTTCTGGTGGCCAGTTCTGATAGGAACCAAGGGAATGGCATGAAGCTGTGTCACAGGGAGGTTTAAGCTGGATATTAGGTAAAGTTTCTTCACCCAGAGGGTGGTTGGGCAGTGGAACAGGCTCCCCAGGGAAGTGGTGTCAGCATCAAATCTATCAGAATTTAAGAAGCATTTGGACAATGCACTCAAGCACATGGTACAGTTCTTGGGGCTGTCCTGTGCAGGGCCAGGAGCTGGACTTGATGATCCTTGTAGGTCCCTTCCAACTCAGGATATTATTCTAAGATTCCAAGCTCAATTGTTATCTGCTTTGTCTACTGTCATGAGCTGGTCCTGAGAACACCCATGAAGAGCCACAGATGTTCTGAAAGTGAAATAGCTTCTCTGAGCTTTACAGTTTTTTCATCTTTCTCTGTGGTACTTGAAAGAAAATTTCACACATATCAGAGTTCTTCCTTTCAAGCTGGCCCTTTACATGGGCTCATACAGCTGCCATTTTACTTTGTACAAACAAAAGGGAGAGAACCTATTTTGTCTTCATCCAATTACTTTTGTCCCAGTGAAGAATTATTACTGTAGAAAATTCCTCCAGCAGCTTGTAAGTCCACATATACTAAAAAATCAAACCTATACTGTAAAAAAGGGGGCGTTTTTGTCAAAATCATTTCTCTGTGATTTCTGTAATTCTTTGCTAAGGTTGTTTGGCCATCCATGTGTAACACAGCAAGAGATCGAATCCAACAACCATAATGAGCCACAGAAAGAGAACAGAAGACATCAAAGACAATTGTAATATCATATCCTATGATGAATGATAGCTAGGAATTTCTTTCATACAATTTCCAGATCACCCCAGAAAATGGAACTATACATTCCTGGAAATAAGAAGAAAAGAAATCCTCAAAATACCATCACAATTTCAAAAAGGACAGAACAAAAAAAGACAGCTATACCAACATACTAACCTGATAGCCATATTAACATAAGGAGAATTCAGCTCCAGTGTAACTTGTTACGCTATCACCTCCCCTTGAATTTTAATTCTAGTAATTTAAAAACTGAATTCTGCAACCACAGAGAGAAAGGAGGACAAAAATAAAAAACCCTTATTGACCTCAGTAAATGACCAGGAAAGCTTTGAAGTTTAAAATTAACACAAATAAAAGTGCAAATTAGAGGCTGCCAAGACTTCTGTCAACATCCTTTAGATAAAATGGAACATCAGATGTCAGTATGTTCCTTCTTCTTATGGCAGGAATTTTTGGACGTATTTACATAACCCTTATTTCAAGCCTCACCTTAAAACCATTTAGTTTCTCTGACTCCATTCTACTTAGAAATCATTTTAGAACCTCACTTCATGAATTATTGCAGACCTTCTTCAATTTGTAATCAGTTAATAATAATTTACATGGTTTTAATATTATCTTTTAACATAGTTATTCTGCCTCTCCAATGCATTTAGAGAAAAGCATCTTCTCTCAACTTCAGCTGGACTACACTACACAGACCATGTTGTCTCATGGTCTCTAAACAGCAATATAGCTCTCCCTACTCTGAACATATTTGAAATCACATTATTTCTTCTTAGTATAAGTATCTGACATGTCACATTACGCATAGCTTGTTAAAAAATGACACTAGTATTCCTCTAAGGCTGCTAATAATTCTCAGTGAATGCCTTCTAGAACCTGCTTTGTCATTTCCCTGTTGCTTAACAGTGTCAGCAGATAGCCGTTCTCTGACCAATATGTTCAGATTCCCTCCTTCTCCCACAGCCTCCGACTGGTAAATCCCCAGATTATACCTAAATTCCTAACAGAGGTGTCCTCATGCCAGACTTTATTGTTGGATTTCAATCTAGAGCAATTATTCAGAACAAGGTCTCTCCCTGCTTTTCACTGTTGAATGATACCATCAATCTGTGCCTAATTACAGCTCTCACACTTTTGAGTACAGCCTTGTCTACGAAACAATTTATTGTATTAAAAAAAAGATATTCAGTCATATTTTTACCTCTACTTCTGAATCAGAAAAAAAAAAAGTGCAAGTTTTATGTTTATTGCCCATATTTATCTGCACTTTGCTAACAAATCATGATTCTTTCTTACTAGAACTACTTGCACATCCATATATATGTATTCATCTATACTCAAATATATTTTGAAAAACCCATCACATCAACAATTCAACATCAACAGACTTTACAGCTTGAAGGTGGTACACAGTATCCGTTTAACACATTCCTATAAATTTTTTGAAAAATGTCTCCAAATGATATTTTGAAAACCAAAATTACTGGAGAGGAAAGCGTGTTTTCTGGCATTAAAATGGATTAGAAATTTAAACAATGAAAAAATGCATAAAATATTTTTAAGCAGTATAAAATATTGTCTTCACCTTATTGTGTTTGTACTCAATGTCTTTTTTGTTCATTTAAGTACCTGGGGAATTATTAGGAAGTCATCAAAATGTTTTGTATCATTCACCAAATATTAGATCAGCCTCAAGCTAGAAAATTCAATAAATATTTTCATAACATTTCCAATAAAAAATATTGCATGTATATCTATGGAAAAATGCTGAAACAAAAACAAAATGCCAAAAGCAGCAGTTCCTTTCAAAAGTGTTATTGGGATTAATGACCTTCTTTCTATGAAAAAAATCCTTTCAAAAGCAATCAGCTCTACAAACTATTTTACAGAGATACATTTAGAATGACTGGGATCTAATCAATCAGTCTGAGCACACAGAAAAATGACACGCTACATGACTTCGACAGAGATGACATCGCTCTGTGAGCAAAAACATTCGATGGGCTTAGTCCAGCTGATTAGATTGGGGGACTGGTTGCTTTTCTATCTGGCACATGTCCAAAGAAGGACTATATTCCTATGACATTTACTGAAGAGCCACTCTAAGTTCTTTACTCAGAAGTACGCAGGCATGAAAACTAAATTTCCAGAACTGTTATATGCATGATCTGAAAAACCTATGGTTATTTTGTACCAGATTTCCTGTGCGCTTCATATCCTCTCTTAACAAATCAGGTTCATAATACATAATTTATTATTACTCTTAAGAGTCTTACCAAATAGGGTATGATGTTTGAATCAAAGTGGGGTGCTGAACATGTGCCAAGGAAGGCAGTAAAAGAACTACTTCATCATTCCAGCACTTCAGCCTTCTATTATGATTGCATTGGCACCTTTCCTAATGTATAAGTGAATTTAATCTGCAGCAGTGCTATACAGAAGGTGTGCTGTATGAACCTTGAATTTTAATATAAAACATTCTGGATAATTTTACACACACTATATGGAAATTAGTGAAGTTCACACACTTGGCTGCCTCTAAATCTGAAAATGTCACAGATCTGCACGAAGAACTGAGCAACTCTGAAAATTAATGACTGTCACACATGGCCATAAGATATTCCTAGTGAGTTAGTGACTTCAGATTAGTGACTTCAGGTATAGGAGATGTTTAACTATGCTGTAAACTTGCAGTCTTTCTTTTCAAAATTACCTAACACCCAATGCTCAAGAGAAGGAACACAGCATAAATACAAATGCAAGATAATTCCACCTTCCCTTACTTAATCCACTGTTTTTCAACAAAATGACCAATGGAACATTAAACCTTGAGGCCATCAGCTTAACTCTGACTTGCCTCTGTTAGACTCTGTATGACCTGTTTCAGCTTTGCCCTCTCTTCTTATGGAGACTAGAAGAGCCTGTAAGGGTAAGGGGAAATTAGCACTTCAAAAGATGTAATACAATTACATGGTTGTAATCACTCTCATTTTACAATCTCCATAATTTTCTTTCTATCCCTCTGCCCCCATCACATTCTTCCTTATTTTCTCTGCTAGACTGTCTCACTCCTCTGTATCATAATTAGGCTATCATCTATGTTACAAGATACATGATAGCCCTATGAATAGAAAATATTTAATAATACTTTAGATAACACTTAAAATGCATAGAGGTCCAAACTTTCTATCCTACCACCCTAGCACACATAATCCTAAAGTGAATAAGTGTTGTTAACCAGTAAGTTGATGTAATAACAAATAAATAGAAAGCGACATAAAACTAAATCTTGTAGGTTTCTGTAAATAAATGGTTTCACTACACCCCAGACCCAACAACTTCACTGTTGTTTTGGTCTCCAGTTGCCCTGTCACCGCAGCCCCCCTGCCCACGCCACACAGCTGAGCTATCCACATTCCTTTCAAGCTGCCACACGACCAGTTTTGCAAAAGAGTTCATCTCCACAGTCTGCAGTGGGCTGAAGCACTTAGGAGCCCTCTCTTGGCTGGAGGCTCAGTGGGTATCTCAGACTACAGTTGTAACTCCCAAATTGGAAGATCAGAGCTTGTTTATCAGTCTTAGTTCCCAGGGCAAGTCTTTGACCAGCAACTCTCCAAAACAGAACTACAAACACAGTAGAGGTACATCCCTCCTGTAATTCTTTTCACCCTAAACAATATTCAGTCCTGAGATATGACTCAACTTGCATAGAAGATAGCAAGTATGATGCTTGAGCTACCTTATGGCCTGTTAGGATCCAGCCTGATCCTAACAGTTGCATCATTTCACAAGCACAGATTTAAATATTTCATCAACAAGGGAAAAAAAATATTAAAAATTGAAAGAATTTTGTTGTTTGGTTGTTTTCTTTTTTTTTTTTTTTTCCCCTACAAGGAAGAACCAGCATTTTAACAAAAGAAGCCAGCACTGAAATGTGTGTATATGTCTGTACATAAAGAAAGAAAATCATAGGTTATCAGCTTGGATATGCCACGCTTCATCTGATCATTGCTAGATGTGAGCAATGAAAACAGAGTTAATGTTCCATAGAGAAAGCAGAAGTGACAGTAATGCCCAGGAATGGACTTTTACACAAAGAACTCCCTGGAAAAGCTCAAATGTCAAGTGTAACAGAAGTTTACATTACTTCAGGTTTTTGACTTATGGCCCATGCTTCCTTTTTTTCTATCCATACAAACGTACACAGTAACGCAACTTAAAATCTGGTTTTAGCATGGCACTTTGTTTTTAATTATCTGCAGAGTGAGTAATCAGGACTCCCAAAGTGTGTGAAAATTCCTTGGAGAAAATAACTCTGCTTCTTTCACCTTCATGGGCAGCATGTGCCTTGAGGATGGACAGATCATAGCACAGGCAAAATTCAACTGGACCTAATATTGTTAATGCTGCTTGCCTGAACTAGAAAGGGGGTAAATTCCAAAGTCATTTTCTAGCCTTTGCCTACTCTCTACTGGAAAAGAATTTGTATTTAAAGATTCAGCAGATCCCTGCAGCAAAGCTTGTACTCAGTTTCCCCAAACAATTCATAGATATTACCCAGCCTGTCCCATCTGTCCTACTGCACTATTTCTTTATGAAATGCAATAATTAAAATACTGGAATCTGAAAACTACATGGTGGATTATAACAAAGAAAATATATCTAGAAGCAAACATGTTTTCGTAATTAAACTAGAATGAGAAAAGTGAAAAAAAAAAAGAAAAGCAAAAAACAAAACTACAAAAATCCAACACAAAAAACAAAACCAGGATTCTCTATAAGCTAAATTATACCTGTTTACCACACACAAGTCTGTAACCATGGCTAAGTTGGTGGGCTTGCAGGCTGTAAAATATAGCTGAATTTAATCCTTCTTTTATAAATTCCTATGACCTATTAAAAATCACAGGCCTGATTTTCAGAGATACTGAGCCTGTCTCTTCCATTTACCTTACCCTGAGATGTGTGTGCTCAGTCAACTCTCCTGGAAATCAAAATCCAGTAACTTACATGATATTAACGCCCAGATTCTCAGCCCTCAAACGAAGTACACTGATTTATATTGGCTGAGGCTGTTTCTCATGCTGTGCTCTTGGATACTACAGCCTCTCTGCTTACAGTAAAACAGTTAGAAGTAAGATAAATAAAAAATACTGAGATAAGATAGATAAATGAGATAAATTAAACAATAGATTAAAATAGACATATTAGACTATCACAGGACCGCTCCCTCCCACAGACTCCTCTCCATCCCCTCCTGAAGCTCATGCTGCTGCCTTCTTCATTTGCCTTTGGCAAGCTGCCACTGCCAACTCCTTCTTACTCCCTGGTTTCCAAATGCAGTCAGCCTGACTGGACACAAGCTGACTGCAGGACATTCAAAGCTTTTGCACTGAAAGTCTCAGTTACTTGATCTAGACACACATATGCAGACTGGCAGTAAACAGAATCAGCTAAATCAGCTATACTGTACCACAAAATTTATTACTTGAGTTCATGATACTAAAATACCGGATTTTTGAAAGTCACTGTTCATGTAAATCTTCATAATGTTCAGCAAATTTACGTGAGAAGAATGTGTCCCTGTCCCACACGGTTTGAATATATACAGCAATTTTTCCTTTTGGAGCTACACACCCTATTGGTACTTATTAGTTTTACCTCTTGGCCTATGAAAATTTGCCTCAGAACATGATAGCATGATGTTGAAACAATTAAGATTGTCCACTCAATATCTACAGAGGTTTTCCAGCGTCTGATAATGAGCTGACATGACTGAATGATTGCAAGAGACAATTAAGGGCACAAAATTTTGTTGCCATGTACTTGGATCTCAGACTGAGAGTTTGAGAAATTCCCCACAGTATCAGAAAGGACACTATGCTGTACAAGTGACCGCTTGCAAAACTCATTTACTATTTGTACGGACTTTATAAGTCAAAAAAAAATATGGCATTGAATTCTGGAAAGATGAAGTTTCAGTTGTGTAGGTAGGAATTCTTAATCCTAGTTCAAATGTATTGTACTGAAGGGAGACAGATGCAGACGCAAACTCCTGCAAAGCCATGCCAGGAAAAGCTGTTTCTCCTACAATTCAGGATATGAGTGTGCTTGTGCACTAGTGTGAGATTTGTTTTCATTGGTCACACATTCACTTATTCCACTAGACTGGCTCTGCAGGGGCAGAGAGGAGCTGTGTGTGGTAGTGACACATGGAGCTCCTATCTACAAAGAAAGTTTTTAGGCTGCATATCTATGTTTCAATGAAGGAAAAAGAGAAGATGTAGTGTTTTCTGGTTTTCCTTACTTTACATTACTTGTCAAAAGAAAAAAAATCTCACTTTGTCAAGTCTGTAAACTCTTTCCCCCTCAACTGTAAAGAAAGAAGATACAGAATTAGAAGAATTCCACGTCCAACGAACCAAGTCCGAATTCTCTGTCTTTTCTCTGTTAGACTTATCTCTCTCATCCATGAAGAGGGAGAGTCCTCAACTTTCAGAGAGGTACCTGCCTCAACTTGCTGCCACAATCATACTGCCCAGCCCCTCTAGAAATAGCTGCTGGTTATTACAGGTTTTAGTTTCCAGTCACCACATTTCCCACTTGAGCTGCTAAAATGATCTTCAAACAGTATTAGTAACCAGTAGATGGACATCAGAATAGTTTTAATTTTTCACTGTGCAGATCTTATACCTGCTATCATCCACCAGCAACATACTTACCTCATTTATTTAACACCTAGCTTCTATCAAAGCCCAATTTCTCTTCATTTTCCCATTTAACAGGATTTTACTCCCCTACAGTGAATGCTTATATGCATAAGGATTTAAATTGGCTGAATTAACTCAGCTAATTTATGTTTGGTACCATATATCTAATTTACCTCACACAGTTGTAAAATGAATTTAGTCTGTATTTTAACTACATAAATAAAAACAAAGCAAAAAAACCCCACAAACATTAAAACAATATTTTGGTTTGGTTCCTTCAGTGTTATATAAACAGAAAGGGTTTTTACTTACATGTTATATGAAATTATAAAACTACTTGTTAGTGGATTTAACAATTTTATTTCCATATTAAAGACTTTAGACCCCAATTTGTCTCAAAAAATTACTTAACCCTTTTTTAGGTCTGCAGAGCTAGCAATTTTAACAACTTGAATCTACAGACTTGAGAAGACATCTCTTTTCAGCATGGATATACTTATAGGCATGTGCGTTTTAGCAGTTGGTCTTTAGTGCTGTTTCAGTTGATGATTCATTTATTCTGTAGGTAGAAATAAGTATAGCTAATGAGATCACAGAAACATTCTGACAGCTTTGATGTGAATACAATCCCTATATTAAGAGCAGTGTGTGGAGGAGTAAAGGGTGGGATGTTCTCACTTGTAATTTGAAATAAGTTTGGTGGATCTCAGCACAGCGCATAGCAGACTGATGTTGGAAAAAATCACCAGTCAAACTAAAATGGGCACCATTCTTAGCAACAGCAGCAAAAAATCATGATTAAAGGGGCACAGTAAAATCAAAACAGACTTGCCATGCATTTGATGAAGTGAAAGTGTCTTGAGAAATTTGATGTCAATCCCATTTGTACAATGAAACCATGGTCAAGCCAACCTCCTTAAGGAAAAATACTTTTAGTTTTTAAAATATATGTAATAAATGTTCAGATGGCTTAAACCTGTCCTACTCTATTGACTTCAGGAAAGCTGTGCTCTTTTCCAGAAAGTTTTGGGAAAATGTTAGTAGTTACCTACCACCTTAACATTTTATTTCTTCCTGTATGGCTATGCTAATTGAAGGGTGTTTTTCCCTCAGAGGAAAACCCCTAAGAAGCTGTTATGGTCCTCCACCACCTATTAACTCCTCTGCTAACACCAGTTTTCTGAGGTACGCTGTATACATCTTGCACCTCTCAGACAGAGGAAGATTTTGGCACTGGTGGCACCACGATCAGAAATTTTGAAATCCATTCCACAGAATAAAATAAAAACACACATTTTATGTAACAACTATCATCCACCACGACATAAGTGAGCAGCACAGAGGCTCACATTTGAAAGCTCCTTTCATAGCTGAAGGCAAAGGAGACTAAAGGTAGAAAAAAGTATTACAGTTTTGCTCTCCACACTCTTCAAAAAACCCAGTAACAAAATGAAAATTTTAATGTGATGCAAACATCTCATAAATTAATTAGTATTAAAGCCAACTTCCTTCTCTAATCTTGCCATGCTTCCATCTTTCTACAGAGCAGCATTGGAGAAAGGGGAGATACTACATTTTCTTGTGTGCAGAATCTAGGGGTTTCTAAAATCATGATTCATTTTTCTTTATCTGTACACAGAACAATTAGTCTAAAATACTTCAGCGTGAAGCTAGGAGGAATTAACCTTCTAAGCTCTCTCTGGAATGACAGAAATGGGAATAGGACTGAAGACACTTTGGCCAAATTAAAGAGACAAACTGATTAGCCCCCAACAAGATGCAGCTACCCTTGTCTCCCTCCTCCTTGCATTTGAATCCACTTTGCTAGCATGACATCTAAAAGCCATTACCACAGTCCACATCACGACAAAACTTGCAGTTTTGCTATCTTCCTATCATGCTTTGTCTTTTCCTATAGAAAATCTGATTCCTTATTATTCTAATATAGGATCCTTTCAACTGTCAATGAATTGTGTAAAAATCCAGTGACACTGGACTAAACTCACCCTGGATAGGACATCTAACCTGCATTTGTGATTTTAAAAGAAAAAAAAAAAAAAAAGGCAAAGCCTGCAGTTTTAGGGAAGTGTAATGAACCTAAAACTTGCTTTGTAAAATCATTTAGGAAGCACGGGTTTTCTGGTTTTCTACTAAGCTAAGGTTACATAAAGCCAATCCTTAATTTACATCTATAAAATGTTTACACATCTAACATAAAAGAGCATGGAAATGCAAAAGCTGAACAAAAGCCTTAATTTCTTCCCCATAATCCCACCTGCTTCCTATTCTGAAAGGAGTTCCAATGCTAAAAAGCTGCACACAGCCTCCCAGTAATTAGACTCAGTTTCTCAGTCAGTCTTTATTTCCTTGTATCACCAGAGGCTAAAGGATTGAAGGTAGTCTAAGCCAATGAGAGGGCAATTCCTCAGAGCACTAAAGAGATAATAATTAAGGAATACTGGCTGGAACTAAGTCAGCACGCTATCTTTATACACCTCATACATCTGTTGTGAAGGACAGATGACAGAGAGGGAGGAGCTGGATGCCATATGATCAAATGGGACTGAATACAGTGCTGCATTTGACAAAACCACAGTGAAATGACTTTCCTTCACTCTTCTCTTCACTCCACTATTTTAGATTTTTATTGTTTTGTTATGTAAGGTATGCACTTTACTAGATCTATAGCTCTGTATAATTGCTGGAATAATCTCGTGAGTGATTTTCCCAGTCATACTGGCAGTAATCCAGAAAAAGCACTACAGAAAACATTATGGTTTTAGCTTCCCTATTTATTTTTACAAACATTTTTACAAAAGCAAAGTTCTTATGGCCCAAATCTGTAGGGCTACAAGAATCTGAGAATTTCCTATTAATGCAATAGCTAAAGAAATATAGATTTATCTAATGCCATCAACTATTGCTAACACTGAATCCTAACTGTACTGAGCAAGCTCTCATTTGTCATGAAATAGGAGGAACCAGATTAATAATAATACTAAAGTAGAATAGAGCACTATATTTTGATATGAGCATGAAATACAAGACTATATTCTAAGGATTTCTCAAGTAATCTGGTACAGATTGTTTAGACATAAAAAGTGTAGCGGATTAAAACCTTATATCTGGAAACAGGAGAAATAGATTAGTAGAAAATAAAATAATTCAGTAATTTTGCAGGCATATAGATTTCACTAAATTTAAATCAGTAATTTGTTATTTTTTAATTCAATTTGTTGTCATTATCCATATGTCTAAAAAACCCCCTGCAATTTTCATGTATGAGTCCCATAGTGCAAAAATTCATCATAAAACCTGATGCATGGGTAACTTATACTGGATGGTTAAACAGTAGTTTAGGGAATTAAAATTAGTTAGTTAGATAAACCATGTAGACAGACTGAGTTTTGAATGAAAGCATTGACAAACTTATCTATATAAGTCATCAAATTTCCCAGATGAATGCAGTTTATATAAAAAATTAGAAACACAGAAGTCTCTATCAGCAATGAACAATGAACAATGATACTAATTCTGGTGGCAGCCATGGCAAGAAGTTGTTCCCATACTGCAGGTGCAGATAAGAGCTGCATCATGCTAACTTTTTAAAAACCCAGATGCACTGGACAGTAAATGCTGAAGAACAAGAACAGAGCACTATGGCAGACAAAGTACAGGAAGCTACCAATCTAGAGAACAATTGATCTCTGCACACCAGCAGTTTGCACATAAAAGAAAACCGTTCCATGTACCGTGAAAAGAAAAGCTGCAAAGAGACCTTTTGAAGAAGTCAGCTATAAAGACATTTGTGACAAATTCATTGAAAACATAAGGGTTGGTCTGGGAGGAAAATCTGTATGGGACAAAAAAAAAACCCAAGAAGCAACTTCACGCTAACAAAAAAAAAGTTGTATTTTCAAATGCAGTCCATTATATTTGGTAAGGTAGGGGAAATCTTTTTCAAGCACAAACAAGCAGACGTTAGATAGAGAGACACAACACAGTAACTGAATTCCAAATAAAGTTTAGTATGGAAAATCAAATATTTTGCCAGCATTATTATTACATTCAGTCTTCAGACTATTTTTTTTCTGGAAATCTCTGCATTCCACAAACATTCTCATATTTCTCTATATAGTTGCACAGGTTAGACATCAATCGATATATATTTCTGAAGTCAATTACAACAGAGATATAAGTTAGTGAGTCAGTAAGTGTTACATTGGCAAAGACATAATTGAAAATCTGAATTCTTCCACATGCAAAATAGTTAATAGTCATGCTAACTCCTGCTATACTTTCTTCTGCTTGCATGCCTTAACACTTATCCACTTCCATCAATAACGTGACTTAATTTCTATTCCCTCTTTCTGAAAGTAGTCCTGAAAGTTAAGTGCATGCCAGTTGCACTTAGAGCTAACTTGTTGACAAAAATAACTTTTGCCGTATGAATACACATCATTCAGAAGCTGGACTAATCACCACTACCATTAAAAAAATAAACAAAAAATATGATTATTTTTCATAATTCTTTTTCTGACATGAACACAATAATCTAGAAGGAAAAAAGTAACTGCCTGGTTACTTCAATCAATCACTTATTAATACAGAACTTTCTTAAATATGTGTTAATTTGAAATATATTTTTATATAGTACATGAAATATACAGAAATATATTATCCATATTTATATTATCCAATATTTATATATAATATTATCCAATTATTTATCCATAACACTATCAATATATAAAAATATAGGAACTGATTTCCTGAAATGCTTACTGCCTTAGCTACTAGTGACTTTGGATTTTCAGGAAATCAACAGAGCTGGAAATCAGGTCAGTGGCTCCAATGCATAACCTCCTAAAACAAATATATCCTCCTTGAAGAAACAGCTATTGGCTCAGGGTAGGAAGAAGTATTTTCTCTACTTCACTTACAAGCCCGTATATTCCCTGATCCAAACTGAATTGGGTTTTTTATAGTTAAAGAAATACATGAGCCTACGGAGGTCTTATTGACCCAGTAGGCTCTAAAAAAATCCCTGATGCTTTCTTGGCACTTGCTATCGCTTGTGACCTTTATTTTCTAAGAGGGATTATTATTACCTCCTTGCACTCTACATTTCCCTACAGGATATCACCAGCCATATGTCAGCCTTGCTCAGGGGGTTCTCGTATACAACTCAAACAATTTTACACGTTATTCTAGTGGTCACTGAAAATTATGCCCATTTCTTTCTGTATGAATTCCTGTGGTGTTAATTGAATGTGGACTTCTAACATACAGTTAAACACACAATAACTTATATAAAATACAGAGACCTGCTGGTATCAGTAATTTAAGAGCACTTAATTTTTATTAAATCACACATTTGAAGCCAGATATGTGAATCAAGACAGTAGAAGATAATATTTTTAAAGACCTTTCTAGCCTTGCAACTAATCATTTGATTATATACCATTTTGTGTGATGTTCCTATGATAATGTACTTAATGATCTTCACTCATACCCTCCACTTTGCTCATTAATTCACCTTCACAGTCTATAATACTGTCCCATAAGCCACAACAGAGACTCATATTCTTTATATTTATTTCAGTAATCTTCAGTCCCATGATGTGGGAAATTTTCACTCCTGAATCTCTAAGTTTTGCTATCCCATAATTTTGCAGCACTGGAAATATGAAGGTTTGTGGGGGAAAAAAAAGAGAAGAAATAAAAGAGATGCATATATGAAAGAGAAAGGAGTTATCCATTCAAATGTTTTGATATCATGGATCTCAAATTGCAAAACACCTATATGCAGACCAGTAAGAGAAACAATAGTCAGAAGATTATTCTGCTGCTTATTTATGTTACATTCCAAGCTGGCGCCTGTTATCATAACTAGGTTGAATCATATGGCTATCTTTTTATTGGTTTGTTTTGGTTTGGTTTTTTAAACTGTGGTGAGGGAGTTGTGAATTAAAGAAATGGGGTATTAAGAACTGTAAATGTTCTTAACTTATTTTAATGCATTCACCTTTAGCAGTACTGATCATTTTCCTAAGCAACGTTATTTTGTTTCCTGGCAAAGGCAAACTTGAGAGGACTCTTCCATAATAACAGTGTCATGTCCTTCCACAGGGAATTTAGACTGTGGGAGAGTCTAAGTGCAATGTTTGATCAGCAGCATAATGATGTACACAAAAACTACCTGGGATGGCGACCGGAAGAGTGAAGGGGAACGGTCATTTGAGTCACAAAGCTATTGTCATAACATAGGGAATGTAGTGCACAGTATAGTCCAGGCAATATAGTCCACAGCTTGAATCAGAAGCAGAGCTGGCCACAACCTTCCCATGCCTGAGGGAAGACAAAATACCGACAGATTTATGCTAAATATTTTAGACACTGTGGGAAACATGATTCTCGTGTATTTCAACTGGAATTGTGACCAAATTTTCACGTGTGAAAATGTCCTCTTTGAGTACATTAAAATTACAATAAAAAGAAAATAAGAGGCGTGAAATATACTGATGCTTATAATATTTCTATCACTCTAATTATTTTTTTTCAAAATAATTAATTCTAGTACTTATAAGACATCTTTTAATCCAACACACTTTTACGTATTGAGAAGCATTTCTGTCATCTTTTAAATACAACTATTGTAGTCCCACTTTTAATTTAAAATGATATGAAGTTAAAAATTCAAATACCCTGGAACATTTCAGGATTCCTCTGCTTTCACATTTCATTACAATTCTAATACAGTCCAAGTTTTCTAGAGATTTTCAAACCATATTGAGAGACATGGATTCAGTGGCAAACGATATCTCTGAAAAGGAAGAATAATTGAGGGAAAAGTTTTAACCAGAAATATAGGATGTCTTGTGGACCAGGATGAAGTTTTACTGTTCTCGAGTGTTACTAAGAAAGGGAGAGTTCAAGAGAACATAATCCCATAATCACAAAAGTGAAATGTGCAGAAGCAGTGAGCCAGCCCCCAAGCAGATTCACCTTTCTGCAGATGAACAGTAAGTAGCAGGTGTCATCAGCTACTGGCTGCAAGAATTTATATTACCTTCCAAAATACTTTACCTGCTGATGGCAGGTCAGTTCCTTGAGGACTAACTGAGCACTTTCAGCCAGTTCTTCACATTCTGGAATAACAACTGGTATAACATTCCTCTTGAATGTCACAAAAGGTGACACCAAAGTGTTTCAAATATTTTAAAATATATTTGCTTTAGCTTTTTGCTTTTGACATTTGGACTTCTGTCCTTTGCTGCTTTTTGCCCTCCTGCTTTGGTCACACAGCAATTAAATTCTTCCTGCTTCTAAGTACGAGAAGCTGAAGAGTAGCAGTAAGCACTGAAACTGAAGTTTTTAACATTTCTCATCTAAGAACAGAAGCTGTTTCAAAAATAGCTGTTGCTGTGAAATTTAGCCAGTTAGAAAACCTCATGCAGGAAGGACTATTTCCCAAGCAGTTGAGGATACACGGATTTACGATTGCAAGGCTACTGTTGCACAGATTTTTCAAGCATCAGTCTTTAAGCATAGTACATGCATGGTCAATCTGATCCTTCTGGAGCACATTAAAGCCTAAATATTGACAATATTTTTCATTATTTTATAGAAGAGGATTTTGAGGCCTATAGAATCTGGATTACAAAGTCACAAAATTGCAAAGTATTGAGCCATTATTTTGAATAGCTGTTTTGTACATAAAGCCTGCAGAACCTTCAAGCATAATATTGGTTCTCATCCTTTTCCTTGGGAAAAGCTCCAAGGAAATTTTGCTGATGCAGATGACAAACTGTGAGAGGACAAAGGTTCAGGAGGTCCAATTCATTACCCAGTGTGAGTATAAAATTTTGGAAATAAATGCTACAGATATGTCATCTGTTGATGGTTTATAGCAGCCATTATTTGGAATGTTTGCCTTCTCTTCCCTCAAAAAAGGTTAGTTGTCTAGACTTTGAGATGCAATGTGGAATTTGACTCATAATAGCAAAATTACTAAGGCACCTCAATTTATCTCCTTAAGTGATGGAAGGTTTTGCTCAGCCTAAGGGCTTTCTGAGACATATTTGAAAATATTTGCTCCATTATAAATAAATTTTAGATGGGCCAAGTCATTCAGAAAGGAGATTAGTTTTACATAAGCTGTTCAAAAGATAAGAAAACTTTGAACTTTGTGATTCCTCAACTTGCACCAGCTGAAGAAGATAAAGTTACTTTTTGTTGTTAATACTTTTATAAAGGAATTGTTTCTAAAGCACATATAATGTGCCTGAAATTTTTGCATTAAAATCTGTCACAAATTCCAGTTTCTGTGTCCATCACAACAAAATGTGTTTAAACACTGACATTATTTAAAGTTAAGCTGCCCATGAAAAAAATGGCACTATCATAGCAAGTGCAGTAAGTGCACAGTATTTTAAATGCTATAGGCTTGTGCAATTCATGTTCAGTATTGGATAACAGGCTTTGTTGATCCTGAAAAACCTGCAAACCTACCATTTGAGATGGAGAGGGGAAAAAAAAGATTACTGCTGTAATACATCCCTGCATTATGATGACAAGCTGTGGCAGGTTGGATACCAGCTGTCTCTGAAACCTTTCTATCCCTCCTCAGCTGGACAGGTGGATCTGCTCCACCATGGGCCACAGCTGCCTCCACCACGGGCTGCACCATGGGCTGCAGGGAAATCTCTGCTCCAGTACCCAGAACACCTCCTGCTTCTCATTCTTCACTGACCTTGGTGTCTGCTGAGCTGTTTCCTTCACTCATTCTCTCTTGTCACTGTTGCTGTCTGTTACGCAGGTGGGATTTTAATTCCTTTCTTAAAAATGTTGTCTCAGAGGCGCTACCACCATTGCTGATGGGTCAGTGGCGTGTCCGTCCTGGAGCCCGATGGAATCGGCTCCATCAGACACAGCAGGAGCTTCTGGCAGCTTCCCACAGAAGCCACCCCTGTAGCCCTCCCACTACCAAAATCTGGCAGTGTAAACTCAATACACAAGCCTGGGAATTTCCAAGTTTATTCAGAAGCTAATAGTATGGGTAATTAGATAATATAAAAACCGTATATGTCACTTGCGCTTCCTCAAGCATAAAAACCAATACATTTCAAGCAGAAGTTTGCAGAATGTTCATTTTAATACATACACAACTGTTCTCTTCTGCAGTACAGAGAAGCAATCCCAAAATGTATTTAAAAAAATATTTCTTTAAGAATAAGATTGACAGTGGTACTACATATACCCAGACATCCAGACATGATTTGAACAATTTCATATATTAGCCAAAAAAATTCCTGGTGTGACTATTCAGAAAATATTATGCAAAAAAAAAACAACCAACCAAACAAACAAACAAATCCAAAACCAAACCAAACCAAACAACCCCCCCACCAAAACAAAAAATCCAAAACCAACCAGCAAATCAAAAATACCCACCGAACAACAACCTGAAGCTCTAAGACATATATAAATAAATGAGCAGAATTCCACCCTGCAGATGGTAAACAGATTGGAGATAGGAATTCTCACAAACAAGTGTCAATAATAGAACAAATATATACGGTGCTAAATTAGTTTTAACTCTTTTTTTTCCCCTCAGGAAAGAGAACAAAGGATCAATTCAGACAGGTCTACACCCTGTCTTTCATATTTATATTGAAAATATAAATATTTATTTTTATTTTTTCATATTTATTTTGAAAATTGAGAGTTTCTATCTTTTTTTAATTTGCCTCTAAATGAATACCAGCCAATGAAAATTAATTCCAAGTTAGCTCATCGCCGTCATTACAAGTTCTCCAAAAATTCCCTCAAAACATCTCTCAGCAATCTCCAAACCATGGCAACCATCATTAGCCCATTAATTTCCATTAGTGTTATTAGAAAAGATAGTAACATTCTACTATAAGACATTCTAAAAATTGTTCTTCAGTAAAATGATCTTCTATACATTGTAAAATACCAAAAAGAAAACAAATTATTCTTTAGAAGAAAACAGTGTTCTTCCTTGATTTCTATAGATTGTCATTTTTTGGGAAGAAAGAAAGACAATTGAAATAAATCTTAGTATTCTTATGATATCATTATTTCTAATTTTGTTAGTATTGGGTTTTTTTTTCATCTTGAAAGCTTTTTTAAGACCTGGATGGTTATGGAACTCAAACTACAAAATAATTCTCACTTAAGAGCATACATGCTTGTAGGATAAAGTCTCAAAAAATGCTAAAACAAGAAAAAAAGAAAAATCAAAACTGATTCTTAACCTCCAAAAGGTTTCAAAATCTATTTAACTATATGAAAAATGAAAAGGTAAAATTCCCATTCCAGTGCTGGTAGCCATCAGTATTCCCTTTAAACAATCATGACTGTACAAAAAAGGCAACAAAGTGAAAAATCAGACTGAAAGATCTTCTGTACCCTAAATTTCTCTCATGATTAAGTATTCCTCTGTACAAATACAAAACACAGGATTGTGCTCCCATCAACACACACTGATGTTCTACTATGAGGCTCCATGCTTATTGCACCCTGAATTCCTTAGACTACACGCAGACTTTTCTGGCTATTGAAGATTAATACTTAGCTTTGCTTTATGCATTAAGCACAAACAAATGACTACAAGACTGACACAGATGAGTCACAATAAAATCATTCCTTATGGTTTGTGTCTGCTATGAGTGGAGAGCCTACAGTTACAAACTTAAAAGTCATTTTGAGATCTGTCGTAAACATTGATCACCAATCAACTATTTATCCACTTTTTTTCATATAAAACCTTGTGTGAATATAGGAAAAATTATAAATGGACAAGCAAGAACAAAGTTTGGAAAGAAGGTAATAGCAGGCCTTAGTAGACACACAATATTAATGAATGAAAGAATAAAGGGAAAGTAAATTTCTGTTTACCTGCTCTCAGTAATTCATGGCACTGTTAATTGTCCTTCATGTCAAAGTGCAGTGTATTTATTTTCTCAAAAGGTACGATGTGTCTTAGGATATGTCCATATTAACAATCTCCATTGCACATTCCTTTTTTCTGGCAACCTGTGTGTGTTGAGGGGAAAACAGAAAACATTTCATGGTGTGGTGTGTCTCATACTGACAGAGCATGAGATTATCACGTGCTTAGAATGAACATAAAAATCTTGTAATTAATTATGAAACAGAAACAGCTCTAAAGTGCAAGCAGTTAAAATTTCTTAGGCAGACCACCTAAAACATACAATCTATAAACAAAGAAAATGAAAGAGAATTCATCTGATTTTGACTAGAGGTTATATCATGTTCTGCTTCTCTTAATCAATAATAATTTTAATAATAATGTGGAACTTATTCTTGAGACACCACAAAGTGGATAGTCCATGCTACAGTCATCCCATTCACCAGACAAAATATTTGCCAATTCACACCAGAACTCAATGACAAAGAAAAATCATTATCCTTTTCTGAACTGCATTTATTGAAATGCAGCTAGTTATTTTATTGTGGGTTGGGTTTTTCCAATGTTTATAGCCTTTTATAGGAGCTGGACATTCAACAAGGCCAAATGTACAATGCTAGGGAGCACCTGGGACCTTGGGTATTCTTTGAGCACAAACTGTCTCTGACAGCAGAGCCACTTCCTGACAGGAATTAGATGCTGGGTATCATCACCCTGACATAATATAAATCTTCCCTGCTAGCTGCAGACCAGAACAGTTTTTTTTTTTTTTTCTTTTTATCCCCTAGGACAAGCTTTTCATCATTCTGATTTCATTGCAGTTTTATATATGTATGACAGACATTTAGGGTTACTTATATATTTTATTAATCTGGAGCTCCTTCATGTTCCTCTGCCAAGGAAAATGATATTCTAAGGCAGGTGTGCATCATGTTAATTTTGCACAATGTAGCCATTCAAATGCTTGGAAATGTAGTTTCTCCTTCGAAGTAAAAAACATATGGTAGTAAACTGAGTGATCCCTAATTAACCAACAGATCTCAGACACGTGATATCTGACAAGTTCCTGCCAAACATCAAATACTTCCACAGAAAATATGAAATCACTTGAATTCCAGAAGACTCTGGAATTTTGTGTTCCAAGGCAATGTGTGAAGGAAAACTCAGGGACAAAAATTAGTTCCTTTATAACTAATACTGAGCTTAATTTGAGATATTGTAATATTTGCAGTTTCTCTTACATATAGTATCAGCTACATATATAATACTTCTGAATTACTAAAAAGGATGTATCTAGCTAACAGGCAGTGTGGAAAGAAAAGAAATGTTTAGAACACTTCCATCTTGTTTTCTGCTAAGTGATTTTCTATCGCAAAGACACATTATCACTTACCTTTATTAGCTTATTTTGATCCAATGGGTTTATTAATTAACCGTAATTAAATTTCTCTATTGTCAGCTTCTTGTCTCTGCTGACTGCTTTCTATGTATTTAAGAAAGATTAGCTTTAGCATCTAGAAAAGCAAAATCATTATTTAAAACTTGACTGGAGGGGTCTAATAGTTTCTTATCATCCAAAAGAATTTCTATTTGGGCACAGATGTTAAAAATATATTCTTCCTCAAATTTATGAAATATAAAAATAGAAATTAAAGCATACTGAATCTTACACAAAAAATGTATTCATACAATATATAGGAAATAGAATATAAAAGTTTAAAAGTGTTATTCTTTAAAGCGGGAAAAAAATCTCTTTATACATACACCTACACCACTGATATATTATTCATCTTCCATAATAAATGAGAATAATCAGGGGACAAAAATAGACACAAGAGAGAAAAACCCATCAGACACATTCACAGTCACAGATTATACCACAGCTTAACTTACTATTATATAAGGGAAAACGAAAAAGATTACAGCTGTTCTGAAACTTAATCACCAGGATCATTTGAAAACTTCCCTGTAGAAAGTGATTTTTCTCCTGTGCTGCATGAAGATCAGAATTTGGCCTAACTGTACCATTAAAACCACGAGAACCACTCTATCAAAAAACAGGATGTACATATCGTTTTACAAATTACTATTACAAATTGCGGATTACTAGATTTTAAATTAACCTCCAATATTTTGCCTCCCATCAGAAGTTTATCCTTCCCAAGGATGACATGAACCACCTTTGGCAACAGCAGATGAATGGATCAGATGACATTCCAGTCTGCAGACTAGATCACAGACTTTTCTTCTTTGTACAGAGACAAATTATTCTATAATTACAGAAGTAACAAACACCTCATAGTAAACTTTTAATGTATTTCCTAAAAAAAACCAAAAATCTTAATATCTTTTGTCTTCTTTAATACATCACCAAATCAATTAGCACCTAATATTAATCCAATTTTACCAGCAGTTAGCTGAGGTATTTCAACAATGGCTCAGAGTTCACACCCACCTATGCACTGTGTGTGCTGGTGACTATCACCAGTCGGTTCCTCTTCTGCTTCCAAAAACAATTCAGGGAAATGGATGTTGGAAGAGGGACTGGTGACAGGGGAGCTCTGACTGCAGAGGTTGTTTCTAATTCAGCCATATGTTTAAAATAAGTCACCAAGGGTGGTAATGGGCATTACGCCTAGGAAAGCACTGAACAGAAGGATTTTATCTTCTGGCCTATGTTTCCAATCTGTAAAATGACATTGTATACTTTATATTTGTATGTGTAAACAATAGACAGAACTATTCATAAAATGCATATAACAGTGATAACAACCTCATACCTTATGTTTTTCATAATAAAAGTAATAACAGCATTAATCAATAATTCTTCTATTGTTAAACAAGTATTATATTATAATTGCCACTGAGGAACTGCCTGGAGTATCAATACAATTACATATTATGATTAATTACAAAATGATTTCCATTCTGTGTTTGGGAATCACTGAGAATCTCTGAGGTTGGAAGGGATCTGTGAAAATCTGTCTAATCCAAGGCTTCAAAGACATCTATAATGTTTGGAGGATTTGCTAAAGTGAGCATTAGTTTGCTTGTTTCTCATCCTGTCTGTAACATCACAGAATCCTGTTTCCTGATTGTGTTCCTACAATACAATGGCCACTGAAAAAAGACTGATTTTCATCCACTAGCAGCACAGTATTTTGTTGTTAAAATATTCTACTGTATTTCAGCAACCTGATAGCTTCTCAAAATTTTAAATTCATTTTCAACCCTTTAATTTCAGATTCTGATTAGGTTTTGCTTGATGGTAGTTTGACAGTGTACATATCACTACATTCCATTTTCTCTTTTAAAAATACTGTTTCTCAGTCTCACGTGATTTTGCTGTTTCCACAGCAAAGATTACATGGTTGTGGAAAGACAAATCCTCTCATTTGTCACCATATTGTATTTAAATAAAGCCTTACTTTCACAGTCCTTCTTTTCCCTCACAGAGATTGCAAGGTCAAATTATTTCACATTAAAAATGTGGAAATTAGAAAAATCCATGGTATTACTGTTCCTTGATGAGTGATGACTAAAATGGAATTATTTGGATTCTCTTTCCCATTGCATAACACTATGAAAACAAAATGCATTCTGCAGGCTCATATAGTTATCCAGAATTTCCTAAAGGATGTGAATTTTCAGTACCTCGTTCAGGGAAATTTCCTTGTTTTATGATGGTTCCATGCCGAAAATAATCTGTCTCCCAAATAGATTAAGTCAACACACTACATTGTAGGAGTCTTGGTTGGATTCATACTTGGGATTTTACAGAAGTGGCTCAACTGTTCCTCCTAAGCCAATAAATCATACAACTTGTTGGCATAGTCAGAATGTGACATAAAATGTGCACATCTATTCCTCTTACTTATCACCTAGGGAAAATAAATTAAAATGTTTTCTGTACCATAATTCTGAGAGAGACTTCTAGGACACTCAGTGAAGTAAGTTGACTCAGAACTCAACCATAATGTTTTAAATGATTATTGTTTTCTTTCTTAAACAACATTCATGTATCATAGAGAAAAATTCCCTGTATGCATGAACCACCACACAGCTTTTGGAGATGCAGTTTCCAGGCATGTAAAATGGATTAATTAAAGACAGGTTTCTTTACCACTGCATAGGGAATAAGCCACACTTTAGGCACTTTTTATAAAGATGTTTTCTTATTCTGTCATAGCTTTAAACTGCTTGATTTCTTTTGACAGGGTATTTCTCCATTCCCAGTGATAACTTCATTTCCCTCCTCTGTAAAATCTTCTCAACTTCTCCATTCCTAACAAAATAAAAAGTGGGAGGAACACAAGGGAAAATAACTTTCACTGCCATGAACCACCTTTTTCAGCCTGTTCCCTAGTGTCTGGCTCTGGATGGAGTCAGTAACACCTCTGCAGAATTTACAGTACAGAAGGCACACAACAAGCAAATGAGAATACAGAAGTTTTATACCCATCTCAAACAGGTATGGAAGACTACATGTGCTGCAAAACAGAGTGAAAATAGCTATACTTAATTGTGGGAATATTCAATCACAGCCCAGGATGCATTTGCTTCCAAAAGATAACAGGAGGAGAGCCTCCTCCTCATCCTTGCAAAGGAAGCTGCATGGTCCAAAAAAAAAAGGGAAGGAGCACCACCAGCTGATTCAGAGAACCATCTCCCAGGTACAAAAGGTTCTCTGAGAGGAAAGTCTTCTCACATCGTGTTCAAATGTGTCCCTTCAACTCCTAAATGTAACAGAAACAGCTTGAGGTGCGATACGTTTGAGACAGACTGGGAAATGGGACAGTGCAGTGGAAGTTTTTACTGGTTGTAAAGCTTTCAAAGGATGTCTTACACACACAGTTTGCATGAAATTTCAGTGTAAATACTACCGATATTTTAAGCCTTTGTGTAAACATTCCTAACTTTAACACTGCGTTATATTGATTTAAGTCATTTTTAGCTGGCTTAAACTAAATCAAGATATGACATATTCTGGAACATGAATGTCTACACTGGGGCTTACAGGGAAAGAACAGAAGCTATGAGTCATTACAGGGTTTCAGCACGAATTATATCTGGACTTAAGTCATCTTCATATACTCTGTGACAGATGCTATTCAGTTAGGAAAGTCAGTACAGAATTTCCTTACCACAAAGAGGAAAAACAACTTCTGGACACAGGGAATAGCTATATCATAATTACTATTTATGTAGGCAGATATTGAAACTATTTTCCACACCATGATTGGCAAATTCCAATGATTTAATTTATCAAAGACAGGACAGTATTTAACTTTAATCAGAACGTAAACGTTGCTAAACCAGAAAAATTTTATATTTATGTTGCTTTAAAAAAAAAGCTTCATGTTTATTCATCAGCAACTGAAAAATTTAAATCACAGAATTTATTTGTATACACCTAGAATTCAGAGATATCTAGAAACCTTAGTCCATACCTACTAATGTCAAGAACGGACTATCCTATTCTCATAAATATATGGATATGGATAATTGCTACACAAATAAGCAACATCATGCAATCAGATTAGCCTAAGTTTATGGAATTGGTATTATATTTTACAAATCTCTTGGAAACAGAATTTGAGCCTCACAGTAGGATGATATTGTAAAAAGTGTCTTATTATCCCTTCCTTACTGTGTGCTCAGAATTTAAGACAAGCTGAGACACATTCTGCAATTTATGAATGTAAGACAGGTTCTTATCCCTGAGAAAGTCAAAATAAACCATGCAATCATTACTGCTTAAATAGGACTGAAATGAAAAATGAAACAAGCAAGCAAGCCAACAGAAAAATACCTGAAAACCTGTGACCTAAACTTTTAGGGAAATATATATTTCTTATTGTACTTTGCAGGTTTACAGATTTAGTTCTTGATATTTTCTAGTGAAATTAATCCATATGTACTAGAAATAGCATAGATCAAGAAAACATCAGTCTAAATATCCATTTTCTCAAAAATCTTTGATCCAAACAGAGGTCTCTAACTGGATAGAGCTAATATATCTTATCTTCTCTATGATCCTTTCACAGGCAGCATTATGTGGAGAGTTGCCATTTGGTTCTGTTTATGTTCAGTATAGTTTGATTTATTTCATTATATGCAGTTCAGAATGCTATATCAAGGCATTTCTTGCAAATACTGCCTTAGGTCATTTCACCTTCCAGAGATTAAGTTCAATTAAAAGACATTTTTCACGTCGTAAAATAATAACAAACACTTTTGCTGAAAGACTCAAGATTTTAATTTTTTCAGTAGTATTTCTTTACTTCAGCAATAAGGCAGGCCTGTAGGCTACATACTAAGGTAAAAGAAAGACAAAAGTTTGGCTTTTTTCCTGAGAATCTACTGATTTAGTGTTTCATCCATCTCTTCCAAAATCCATCTATGAACAGAACCTGCCCTCTGAGTGTGTGAAAACACATATATGACCTACTTTAATAAATTAAAAAAAAAAAAATTACCAGACTAAGACAAATAAAAGGAAAATTTCATAACATCTACCACAATAGTTTCATAAAGAAGACATGAAAGTTTTTATCATTCCTTTGTCCATGATTTTCCCCATATGTGAATTACTATTTCAACAGCTTGCAAGGTATTAAACATATTCTGACACAGATGAACTGAAGTGTGCTGGTTTTTGGCTGGGATATAATTTTTTTCAAAGAGCCTCTGTGGAGCTGCGTTTGGGATTTGGGCTGGAAAGAGTTTTGATAACACAGGGATGTTTTTGTTATTGCTGAGCAGTGCTCTCATAGAGTTATGGGCTTTTCTGCTCCTCATCCCACCTCACCAGTGAGAAGCTGAGTGAACACAAGAAGCTGTGAGGGGACATAGAGGACAGCTGTCCCCAGCTGATCAAGGGGACGTTCCACACCATATGGCATCATGCTCAGTTTATAAAGGTAGAAGGAGGAAGGGGCTGGGTGGGGAACATCAGACAGATAGCATCTGTCTTCCCAAGTAAGCTTTGAGCATGATAGAACCCCAGAAGTGGTGAATTAATTCCTTATTTTGGTTTCTTTGCATGCATGTTTTTTTTCTTTATGTCAACCCACAAGTATTGCTGCTTCTGCAATTGTCATCCCACCCCATTGCAGCCTGGTGGGTGAGGGTGTGTGTGAGCAGCGCCGTGGTGCTTGGCTGCTGGCTGGGGTTAAACCACACAACAGGGATTACAGATAACTGCCCTTGGAAAAATGAACCTGAGAAAAAGATCAGCACACACTGCATCGACCCCTGCAGCAATCAGCAGAAAATGAACACACATTGACCAATGAGCGGAATAATGGCTTTGTTGACAATCTCAGTGAGGTTCAACCTCTGCAACTAAGTGGATAGAGAGATAAAAAGGCAGACATGATAAAAACAACCAAAACTCTGTATCTTCTCTGCTGCTTTACATGATCATCCCCCACTAGTCACATACATGTCCAGATGGCCACAGCTAAGGATCATATGTCACTTCTGATCACAGTACTTTCTCTACCCTTCTGTGCAGAGATAGTATGAAAATATTCTACTGATCAGAAAAATATTTCTACTTTGTAAAATGTTAAAATAGCTTAGTTTAATAATTAATATTATTCACCCCCTCTTCACCTCTTAATTAAATTCAGAAGTCAGCAAATCCACAGTGGACTTACGGTCCCAATTTATACTTGCAAATATTGTAAGGTCCCATGAGTATTATATAACCGATGATACACCAGTTGCACATGACTTTTCTAAATGCATACATTGCATAAGAAGGAAAACAAAAGAAGAATAAATCACTATCTGAGATGGATGCAAAGATGCAAATCAAGAAAATATTACCTATCCATCCAGAGACTAGATGGAAAAAGAGACAAACATTATTTTTTCCTGTTTAAGTAAACTTTAAACTTGAACCTTAAATTTAACCTTGGTAGGACATTAGAAATTTTACGAACTGTATTAAAACAGCAATGCTGAAAGAAAATAAAAGAAGTCAATTTTATTATTTTTTAAAATCCGTAACAAACAATCAATAATGCAGTGACACGATCTTTAAATCGCTGAAGTACTGAAAAAATAAGAGTGGAGATATGTTTACAGTAGCGGAAAGCAAGATAGTCCCACAGAGGGATAAAAATTCTAACTATGCATTGCTTCTTTGCATAGAGTCCATTAATTAGGCATGTAGGTGTCAGGAATATTTGGCATTGAAGTGGCTGGGCTGTGCAGCCTGGATACCCATACAGGGAGCATTATTATTTGGTGCCAAGAAATAAGATTATTCTATCCTCTTCATTCAGACTTTTTAGGAATTTAAGTAGATTCAGCTGGAAAACAATAACTTTCTTTTGTGATAATTGCTATGATTTCTGATCTGAACATAGCAAAAGCCAAAGTCTCAGGAAAATAAAGCGGGAAAGAAGGAAGATCAAAGATTTTTTATACAATTTATTAGCACAGACATAAGTATATACACACATATATATGTGTACATATATACATATATATATACATACATACACATATATATACACACATATATACACATATATATACACACATATATATATATATGATTATATTTGATTCTAGATTAATAAATATTAAAGTTACTCGAAAGCAGTGGGAGCAGTGTTCCCAAGAACTGCAGATCTGGGAATTTTCAGAGAAAAGTCATAAGATAAAAGTAATCCAACTTCAGATACACATACAATGAAATCCAATGCAATGTAGTTTGACTGAAGGTACATTATCCATCCCTAACCTGACAAATATTTTTAACAAGGAAATACCTGGGGTTTTTTCATGCTTGTAAAATCTTATTATTTTACCTGTCTTTAATCAAGCATCTGAAAGCAGAGAAAATAAATTGGATGACATTTACTGGTACATCCAAGGTCTTTCACTGAGTAAAAAGGATTTACATTAAATACTGCAATCTTATAAACTGTATATGGAAGGACTAAGGTGAAAAGTTTAATGCTACTAAAAGTCACTGGACAACCAAGAGAACACAACCATAATGAATCAGCTGGTATTGTTCCACTTTTAATGTTACTGTACAAAACCTAATCTGGACTTCAGTAGATCACAATGCACGTGCAAGGAATATTAATTCAAGCTGCAGAAGATAACAGGATCATCATCAAAAGAACAGAATCCAATCTCATAAGAGGAACTGGAAAATGCTTAGCTCATTCACTCTAGGAAAACGAGGGTTAAGAGAAGATATGATTACAGTCTATAAATGTATTGGCTTGTTAAAATTAGAAAGACACAGGGAGCTTTTAAGGTAAAGGGCAGTGTCATAAAATCAAATGTGCATACCCCAATGCATTTCTTAATAAAAACAGAAGAACACTTCTGAACATTGAGATGGTGCATTTTCTGTAATAGTCCTACACTCTGAGAAGTGGGGGAAATTGTCCTTTCTAATCTACAGTCCACTAAATTCAGGGAACTTTATTTCTTAAGACAGGCTGAACTGATTTTAAGAAAGAAAATACATGATCTGGTGGTCTTGTAGAAGAGAGACCCAGTGTCAGCAAGGTGTATTACAAGAATAAAATCAGTTTTAATTGGTTTTAGTCTCTGGTCAGCTGTATTCTCACACAGGAATTATCTTGACCATATCCACATACTTCTTCTCCATAAGTAATTTCAAAAAATACACATTTCTTCAGTTTGAAAATCAGTCAGTGACATAAGCCACTTAGCATATTCTGATGCCCACATGATTACCCTTAAAATACAGCATTTGCTTTGGAAATCAAAAATCTTTATGACACTTACCTTTCAGAAGAAAAATAATGGTGGCACTTTAGGCATATATAAAATATAACAGGTCTCAAACCCAGCCAGAAATCCATGCAAAAACTGAGTTTTACAATTATTCCTACTTGTATGACTGTTTACTTCAGTAGCTCCTACCATTAATCATTCCTCATCACCCCGGCTTTACTGACGGATTTGTTATGGGTGGATACAATGATATGCATGCACATTGAGTAGGTGTTGCAGTATTCCAGACATTTTCATTTACTGATTGCATGACAAACAGTTAAAGTTGAATAGAGAAACAAATTCTTACTAGAGGCTTTGTTTTCTCCTCTTTTTTCTTATAAACGTTTCAAAATAGTGGTGCAGCTGAAATATATGAGCAATTTCAACACAAAGCAAAAAGGACGCCAACATTAGCATTCTTCAGAACAACAAATTGGTTGAGGGGAAAAACGGAATGGGGTTTCGAAACCTATTCGGATCTGCAGTCAAAACTTGGTGAATACTAGATGTAGACAAGCTACGGTGTCAACATTCAAAAACAGTCGTTACTGATTCATCCTGCCAAATATTTCTGCTCAGATAAAATTGTGAAGGCCATATTAGCAATTTCTCAGAGACAACATACAAATAAAAATAAGGGTCCTGTTTCCCTTACTCCCATGGAAGTATTTTATATTCCATATCAGAACTTTATCTCACTGATTTTGTAGAAGTAAATACCTGCTCCTGTCTGAATCCAACACCCAAAGGAAAGATAATTTTTGATTTCTACAATTGGGAAGAGAATATAAAAACTTTGTTTTGGGAAAAAATACCCCAAGTTAAATGAAAACACATGTATTCAACTAAATGAGAAATAACTCACTTTTAAGCATTAATGAGATTTTACAGCAAAGCATAGCAACACTGTCAAACCCTTCTATTTCTTAAGCCTTGATTTCTTCACCTGTTTAGGGCCTGTGTCTTGGTTAAATCCCACGCTGGAAAGAGCTGTCTGAAGCAGATTACCCAAAAATACAGTATATTCACTTTCTGAATCTTTATATTGATTGCCATGGGCAAAAGAAGAGAGGTGATAAAGTGTCTCAAGACTCTTCATGTCATGAAAGACTACAAGAAAATAAGAATGTGAACTGGAACGATAGGATAGCAGAGTCTGTAGACCTCCAAGGAATGAAAGAGGCTGAGATGTCAAAAAGTCCTGCTATGTCAAGGATAGCTGAATTGAAGTTTTGTCACTGCCCCAACAAATACTGAAACAACAGTCCCTGGAAGCAGTTGCATTATAAGACCACCATCTCCAGTTATTTGACAACAAAAAGCCAACAGCAATAGGAAAAATCTCTCTTTGCCAGTACAGAAATTAAAAGTAAAAATAACCAGGATCAGATCTGTTGTTTATAATTTACAACCCTGTTTGGGGTAAACTAAAACAACTTATAGATACCAATTCTTGAAATTCAAGTGACAAAATATTAATTGCATGGGGTTTTTTCCTCCTAAAGATAGAAAAACTGGGGGAAAGAAAGCGTATCAGCTTTTTTACCGTGTGAGTTTCTGACCCATTTATCTGAAATGCAGTTGCAGGAAATGAGAGATTATAGAGACCATCATAAAGACAGAGTATGCTATAAACACCCGTGTAACAACTACACCACTCATTTGTTCCATTTCCCTAGTACTGGTTGAAATATTAATTCCCATTAGATACTTCCACTACGTTTCTGAAGTATACATTCATGACACAACGTTAATATCAGATACCTTTCCTCAACAGGTAACTCTTAGACCTCTTCACTAGCAGAAATATGCTCATTCTTTTGATGAGCTTTTACTGTGTTAACCTTAGATCAGAAGTCTTCTCCTCTTGGTCTCAGAATTTCTGAAATGACCGTGTACCTGCCCTTAACAAGATTTCTTTACAGAGTGAAGTGAAAGTCAAACCAATTTTGTATTCAAAACTTACTCTGCCTACCAAGTCAGCTCAGTGATACGATAGGAACAGTTTGGAGCATTAGTTTTGTGATATTGATGCCTGACATATACAGTGGGACAGGTCATACCAACTCTATAGGGTTCTTAACATTTAATTAATAACAAGTTGTTGTAAGTGTATTATGATTTCTTTTTTTTTAAATAGAAATATATTATCAAGAGGAAGTTTAAACTATGATCAAAATGGTAAAGGAAGATAAATACTAAACTGATTAGTATGGTAAATGGATGTTACAATTCTTATTCTAAAATAATCTCCTAAATTTGTAGAGGAATCCACATATAAAATCTAAGTATGTTGGATTGCATATGCTCAGATTTTAATTAATCTGTAGGTATCACATATTTCTGCATGTTGATAAGCAATGGGCAAAAAACTTTGAAACTTAAAAAAGATGTGGAGGACTTCTACAAGATTTCAATATTTGCATGTGAAGAAGTTTTGTGAGGTACAGTTTTCTGATTTCAAGAAATATATGCAATGTGCTAAACAGTAAGAGAAGCATTTAATATAGTTTCTTCTCCCTTATCGCTCTTTAGAATATTCTGCTGGGGAAAACAAACAAACAACTGATAACAAACTTTTCCACATGCTACTGAGTACACTCATCAGTGTTTAGCATTTTAAACTCTCAGCATCAATGCTGACAATATCACTGAGTCAAATATTATGGCTAGATATCTAAATGCTGAATAAATGCATGACTAAAAACATCTCTGTTCATTAAGGCTAAATCAATGATAATCAAAATTCTTGTATGTGCAGCAAACAAACTACTATTACGGGGAATTTTAGATCTTCACAAGTTCTGTTTTCATACAGCATTATGTGTTATCACTTCTGTTGCAGGACTTGTTTTGAGAGATCAGATATGATGAGTGGAACTGACTCAGACTGAGACATGAAACTGTGTCTGAAATGACAGCCACACACTCTTGCTATATTTTCTTTGTGGGATTTTTTTTTTTAATATGAAGATCATGAGTAGAATTTAAAGTCTAATTACCTAAAATTGAATCATTGATTTTACATATCTAGAAATATTGTTACAAAATGACATAAAGACAAAAAAGCATAACATGTGCATCTCCAGTGTCACACTGAAACATTTTGGCTAGATCTAACCTATTATCTATTTATTGCACATATCCTTATGTATCACAGAATGACTCACAGAGCTAAAATAATAATTTTAAAAATATCTGAATTTCATGCTGGATTGACAGTCCTGGAGACTTACATTTTCTCCTCATACACAGTGCAGAAACAGTGTCAGTAGCTGTACTACTAGCTCGTTCTCATCACCACCCACTTGGAAGAGACTATTGTTAAAGGTAAAAGATTTCTTAACTTTACATGATAATGACTACAGCTTTGAGTCATATATGGCCTCTTTTGAAGGGTTGATAAGCACCTGCATTTCAAACTGACTTTCAAAGAAATTAAGGGCAACTTGAATCTATGGAAAACTGAAAGACATAGTGTTCTGAAGTGATGCACCTCAGATTCTAGGATCCTAATTTAGCAGTCATCTCGCAAATAAAAATAAATCCTTTCTTCCTTAAATAGGATCACAAAACAAATTAAAGTAATTGCTTAAATACATAATATTCCAAACTTGGAAGAAAACATATTGTAAGATTTTTTGAAAGCATATATCAATAAGAAGAAACTGATTATATAAATTTTGTAACTATGTAAAAGAAGACTCAAATACCAGAATATGTATTTTATCAGTTAGTTCAACTATGAATCACCTAGATTGATTATTTAACTTGTAGGCAATTTCTTGCTCACTGTTAAGTGAATAGGACACTGTGGATCAAAACTTTACTGAGGATTTCAGTGAGATCAAGTGAAGCATAAGAAAATAATACAGTGAAAGCAAGTTCAAGGCTAACCTCAATTACCTAATGCTACAAAGAGTCACAAGTTTTCTGTAATTTGAACCATACAGATTGAAGCTTCCTCTCTTTTGCAACTGTGCTAAAGTCAACACACCTTTCAGTAAAGCAAATGATCTGGTATCATTCTCTTAAAATTGTGGACAAAAATATTTTACAGGAAAATATCTCAAGAACAGGAATTGAATTACTACTAAAATTTCCATAGAGAAAGTGCTGCTCTTTTAATTTATCAATTTTGAGATTAAGCTTTGATTCATGTAAGTATTTCAAAAGTATACACCTATATAGATGCAAAGATAAACGACATTACCGCTCTATGAAAAGGTCTTATTAAGATGGCAATTGCTCCTGTGTAAATGTGAAATGATTTAATTATAATCCAAATAATCTAAATTGAATAGTTTCTGTTTCAAAGACTCACTTACATGGTGCTAAGAAGCTCGGTAATTTCAATTAGAAATAATACACAGCTGTCATGCTTTCTTTCCAAAGCACACTATTATAATGAAGTTCTTAGATTATTTTTCTGTAGGGCATTATTAGCATCACATATCATACAAAAGGAAAGCTTAGAACAGTCTTAAAGATCTACTTACCTTTTACCATGTTTTTAGACATTCAGTCTCAAATAAAAGAATCATTAATGGAAACATGATAATGCCTTAACTATATTCAAAACAAAAGAACTCATGATAAAAAGAAGAAACATGCAATAATTATTAAAAATCAAAAACTGTCAGCAGATATACGAATGCTAACAATCCAGAAGAATGTTCCTGCAAAACAAAAACAGAATCTATAATGATTTTCTGGAAAGAGTTGACTTTTTATGATGACCACTGTACATAAACAGGATTCATCTAACGTCAAAGCACTTTAGCAGCCTAAATTCATTGTGCATTATTTATATAAGACTTTAAGATAGACTCATATGCCTCACAGAAAAAAACCATTCAGTCTTCCTGTAACAATTATGTCCATATAAGCTCATGTTCACATGCCTACAGAAATACAGTTTAATGTGTACAAGTTTGCATTACACTGACAGAGAAGCCTGTGAGATCTTGATCACTTCTAGTGGCTGAGCCTCTGAAGCAGAAGTGAAAAAGACGTGAGAACGTTATTAACTCACCAAATACTGCTATGTGTTTTTATTTAAAGTTGCACCTTGACTCAGAAAAACTCGAGTCAATATTATGTGTTGATACATGGCTTAGTAAGGTCAAAGATCTGACAGCTCAATGGCACCTGTTTGGCACCACCAAGTTGTAAGTTGGAAGCGCAAGATCATTTGTTTTAGAGTCCAGATGCCAAGCACAGCTGACTGGTTGCTGTGTGATAGCACTCAAAACAGTACCAACAGGAATGCACAGATTTCCCCTGAGCAGGTTTGCACAATCATCTTCTGAGGGGGCAGGGGGGAAGGGCAATGGGGCAGGTGCAGGAATATTTGTTAGCAACAGAAGGGCTGATCTTCCAGTGAAGAAAATAGAAAATATATGAAACATGACTAATTTTGATTAAGAAACCTGCTAGGCAAATGAGGCAGAAACACGTCAACATAGTTACTTGAGTCAGAGATGCTCAGAACTGCTTTGGGGCACAGGACTAAGAGAATATTCAAGCCCCAGTCCATGCTTACACTTCAGGGAAAGGAGCAAGAGGCAGGGAAAGATATGCACACATAGGCAAAAGCAAACTTCATCTGAAACATGCTGTTAATCTTTATTGTCATTATTGTTGTGACATGGTCTACTGAATAACCAAACAATCACAGATGTCTGGGGTCAAGGTGTATGAGGCATTGTTCTACCACAGCCTCAGTGTTTACTTCACAAATGATATGTAGAGGGAAGAGCACCACCTACTGAATCACATATGTCACTAGCAAATAAATTTTAGTTCTCTTTAAAGTTTCATCATCCAATGAATGGGGTTCAGTTTTTTGCAAAAGCTACCAACACACGATTTATTTTTTTCCAAAACAGACATAAAATTTGATTTTGTTCAGGTCAGGAATTTTCTTTATAGTCCTTTCACTTTCTGTTTGTGTCCCTGTTCTTCCCGCATTCTGTTAACCATTTTTGCATGGAAGAAAATTCAGACACCATGGATGCTGGTATGACTTTTATTTGGTTTTAAAAGTCAATATGATGAATCTGTAAATTTCTCAGTAATATTCACCCAACGCGTAAGCCTAGGGAGTGGACTTGTCCAGCCATGAGTTTATAACAGAGCAGTAAAGTTCTGGATGTGCAAACAAACCTCTCACTATATCAAGAAGAAAGACAAGTGATACTGGAGATGCTTACAGCATATATTCCACTTTCACAACCGTTCAGTTGAACCAGCTGTGAAAATGAAGCATGAAACAAAGATTTGGTTTTTTTGTCAGGAAGTCGAGCAATGTCACTCAAGTCCTGGTTTCCTCTCTGGATATGCTTGGATCAGCCCTCTGTGAAACTGCTGACCAAGCACATTATTAATACAAAGTTTATGAGGAAGACATTTACGGACTCAGGGAGTCCCAGAAGCTGTTTGTTATAAGCTTAGGGAAAAATATTTCTGGATGGATTCCAAAAGTGGAGGTGTTTTTTTTTCAATGCAGACACATTAGAGTCAACTCATTAGAAGGAAGAGCATTACACTGTGACAAGCAGGTCATGGCTGGATGAGAGAGTGAAGAGTTTTGCATCCTACTACAAACTCAGTGGTTAATCTCCCAATCCTCTCTCAACCACTTCTTTCAGTTCCTGGTACTGGTTCAAAGTTGACAGGGAAGCATATGATAAGAAATTATGAAGAAACATTCAATGGATGAGATGTGTAGAGTTGAAAATGAAAGACAAGGAACCTATCTATCCATTTGGCAACCTTATCACTGCACCTGTTAAAGCACCCTGGAAATCAGAAGGGAATCATGCAAAACAGAAGTCTTACATTTCATCCTGGTCAGCCCAACTAGAAACCTCTGTTTATAAATGTATCAACTAATTTCTACTATAACCCAAGTTTATGTCCATGTTATTTTCCTCTGACTCTTCAAGAATCTAAAATGTTTGTGGAATCCTGCCTCTAAAAGTAAGGTTTGCTCTTGGGAAAAAAGGTCGTCTTTTTTCTTGGTTAAATGAGTTATAAAATGTACAGCAAAAAAAAAAAAAAGATACGCACATCATCTTTGAACAAGCAGCATTACATATTAAATATGTATCAAAATAGAACCACTATTATTAATTTAAAATGCAGTTCAGCAGCATAATTGCTGAAAAGTCTCAGGTATGAACATCTAGAGACTTAAGAGGAAATTTTAGGCCTCCTTATTTGAACAGTAACATTAATGGAATCAAGACCAGTTCAGGTTTGAGCTGCAGATCAGCCCCGAAAGTTAAAAAATAGATCTCTATTTCTCTCAGGAGGGGCTCATTTTTCTGTCACTCCATGCTAGTTTTGACTAGTGCATAACATTGGCCAGGACTTTTAAGAAACCCACTAGCTTAGAGGAAGGAGCTGTGACAAACTGCAGAGCCTATAGTCAAGTGAGATGCGAAAGGTAAAATTGCAGAGGTAAAATAGAGAAGAAAAGAACTATGAGGCAGCTCAGGATTCAAGAGAAAAAACACAGATGTGATGAAATGTAAAACAGAGCTAGAACACGGCAATACAGGAAAATCACAGACCATCCCATTCCAAAGAGCAGCAGCAGCTGACCCTTCCCCATCCCCAAGGGCCTCATCGAGGGTGATGAAGGACGTCAGTGGTCAGCCTAAGGTTATTGCTGGTTGTAGTTACTTCCTTCACAGCTCAGTCAATAAATTACTGCTTTTTACTTCTAAATGGAGCATATCTTGCTTGCCCTCTCTTTGTGAAGAGCAAAAGCCATCCAGAGTGGTCCAGAGAGTGAGAAACTAGCTTCAGTGGACCTTTACCTGTTCTCTTGTCACACATTATACCAGTATCTCCACAGCATGCCTCACGTGGCAAATGTTTTAATCATTCATAATTCCACAGTAATTCCATCCCAAATTTTTACAGTAACTGTGTTATATTTGATGAGAACTGTACTGTAATTTTTGCAGATTAACTTAAATTGTTGCAGAATAAATACCCAATGAAACTGACTCATTATTTGAGCCAATACAAGCTCCATGGTGCAACACTAAAGGTACAAGAATAACAATGTAAAAATCTAAGATTTTTCTACTACTGCATTGTTTATTTTCTTTTTTTGGCTTGACATACTAAAGGAACACTTGGAAAGGAGGAAAAAAGATGGATGCTTGCTTTTACTCTAAAACATACAATTTAAGAATATTTTTAAAAGTTTGAGTCTCTATATTTTGCATGCTGTTCTTCCTTTTCACTGAAACTAACAAAAACATTATGAAAACTCCAATATGAATCACTTATTTGGACAAAGCACACATTTAAATGGTCAGTAATTCTCTTCTACGGTCAGAAGAAAAAGGCTTACCATTTTCTTCCATATAATACCTTCTAAATTGTGAGAATGTCATCATGCTCTTTAAAGGGCAAGAGAGAAAGGGCTGGGGAGAAGCACACAATTCCAGTGCTATATCCCAGCACTGAAATGGATTGCTGCCAACTGTAAACATACTTAATTCATGTCTTGTTATAAGAGAAGATGAAGGCCAGTTGTTAGATACATTTATGGTACCATACCAATGTTGGCAGCTTTTTATAGTGCTGTCATATTCAGAAAAGTGATAACAGAAAATATGACATTTAATACAATTGCTCCCCTTCCTATCTACGGAGAAATAGCTCAACCACTTTTAACAGTAATTTTCTGATTCTGTGAACTTTGCATAGCAAATATCAGTACTGGAGAGTAAAGTCTGTTGTACTAAGCTTCCTCTCCTGAAATCATCCACACTATTATCAGCTAAGTTGTGAAAACAGTTCTGTGCAGAATGGTGGGATGGGGGCTGGTAGGGACCAGGGAACATTAAGAAAACATGATCTGATAACTCCAAGTGATGAAAAATTAGTACTTCCACAATACATACAACAGAAATAAGAATCAGACAATGATTCCTGCCTTAGAACACTCATTTAAAACTTCAGTCAAAATATATGAAGATGTCTAACAGTATTTTGCAGGGATTCTAGCTAAGTATAAACAATCTCCCTCTTTTTTTTCTTTCCCCAGCTTCAAATTATAACCTAAATTAACACTGCATAGGAATCTTCACAGGAGTTTGATCAATTCTATAAATGACAGAAATCCACCCAATTCATCTATGGAGCTCTCAGTAAACATTTAAAGCCAATACACAAAAAAACCTGTGCTGGTTTTGGCTGGGGCGGAGGTACTTTTCTTCTGAATGGCTGGTATGGGGCTGTGTTTTGGATTTGTGCTGAACACAGTGTAATAGACACAATTGACTATATGTTCTTGCTGAGCAGGGCTCACACCAGAGACAAGGCCTGTTCTGCTTCTCCCCAGCAAGGAGGCTGGGGCTGCATAAAACCTGGGAGGGGACACAGCTGGGACAGCCGACTCCAGCTGACCACAGGGATATTCCAGATCACTTGTGGTCGTGCTCAGCACATAGATCTGGGGAAAGAGGAAGGTAGTGGGAAGATATTTGGAATGATGCTGCTTGTTTTCCCCAGTAACCATGATACGTGATGGGGCCCTGTTTTCCCAGGTACGGCTGAACACCTGCCTGCCCATGGGAAACAGTGAATTAATTCCTTGTTTTGCTTTGCTTGTGAGGACAGCTTTTGCTTTACCTATTAAACTGTCTTTATCTCAATGCACAAGTTTTTTCTTCTACTCTTCTGAATCTCTCCCACATCCCCTTGTGTAGGGCTTAGTTGCCAGCTGGAGCTAAATCACCACCCCAACAAGCAAAAAAACCCAAACAGCAACAACGACAACAAAAGGCCAACCAAGAAAAAAACAAACAAGCACTAATGAATTGCCATTGCCCACTGTTAATGACCATTGACCACAACTACTCACTTCTAAATGAATCTGCTATTTAAGGAATGCATGTTTTTTGTTCTGGAGCCTTCAGGTTTTATTGAATGTAACAACAGAAAAATCAGCAACATCCCTGATAATATGATGTAATGTCACAGAAATCACAAGTAAAACATGCATTATAAAGTAATCAGTACCTTCACAGACCCACACACTTCAGGATGATCTGAAAATTCCCTACAGAAATTTTTAATGAAATCAGTGTTTCTTTTTTTCAGCCTATAGAAATAATTTGTTATTGATAATTTGGAAACTACAAATCTACTTACTTCCTTTCCGCCAGGATCAAACTATTTCCTCTGATTTTGCTCTAAGAACAATAATTATGTTTACTATATCTATATATAATGGGTAGCCCAGACTGTACTCTAATGGAAAGCCTCTCTTTAATGGGAAAAACAAAATATTGCATCAGTCAAGGGAAGAGAGAGCCTCTAACTCGCCTGTCCCACGTAATACTGGACAAAAATGCTCCATAGGAAAAATTCTGTACTCCACAGGGATTTATTTGGGTTTTTTATCTTGAGTGATTTAGAAGTACATACTGTATAGAAAGGACATTTCACCATCAAAAAAAACCTTAATCTTGACATAAATTTAAATTTTGAAAATTCCATAAAATAGTTTGGACTTTTTGGCAGATTGGCACTTTTCAGCAACAAATATTCTGCTAAAAAAGACTACAAAATTATTCATGACTGTGAGAAAATGCATTTTTTTGAATAGCAACATGACCACATTTTTGTGAGCAAAAGCAACATGATGCCTTCCCAATAACACCATCATTTAATTAAATTAGGATTAATTTTAATTTAATGCTTTTAGTTTGAGAGTTGCAGTACTTTTTGCTGGCCACATAAACACTTCAAGAAGATGAGATCCTATACAGCTTTTCTTTGTCTTTCTTCCAAGGTAACAATGAATTAAACTGCAATAAGCAAGACCATACCACATATGGTCAGAATTGTGCCATTTTGTTCATTAACTCATATTCTCAGAAATGTTGTGATGGTAGGCTGCTCTCTTCACTCTGCAATGAGGAGTTTCATTTCAATGCAAAATTGCATCTTACATCAAATGTATCATTAAGCATATATGATTCATAATTTTGATTACTATTTCAATAATCACCAGCTCTCTGTATAAATTAGTGTGCCAACAGCAGGATAAACCAGCAGTTAGCTATACTAAAAATTTTACTAATTATTTCGAAATCTGTTTCATCATCTTGCTTCTGACTCATCTGTTTATATCATGAGATGGTAATTCACTGACATTAACAGACTTAACATTACAAGCTTCAGTTGTTCATTTGGACCTTTCCCTGCCCTCTCTATGCAGTAAGTCCACATATATTGTATTCTCTCTTCCATTTATGTTCTCCTTTCTTTTTGACCTTCAAGCTTCCCAAATCTCTTTTTCAGGTTGAATGGAGTGACTTTTCTAGCCTTTTTTAGTAGAGCTCAAATACAGTCCCACTTAAACACGAGTTCAATATCTTACAACTTCAGGAAGCTGGCAGTCTAACTGCACGAAGGTTATTGTCTCTTATGAAAACTGCACTCATCTCTTGCTTAATAACATCTCAACAAAAAACATCCCTGGGTACACATAAAAAAACCCTGTGCATCAAAATAATGTTTAGCAGCAGCAAAGTGACTTTTCCTTAATGGACAATGAGTAATTAAATACCTAATTTCATTATTATTGAATGAAAGGAACTTTGTGACTCTTTCATTAGTACTGTTTTAGCAAATGCACCTCACTGCAAAGTACTTTCAGAAACCTGCTAATCTTGACAAGTTGTCTTTTATATAATTTATTTTAAAATCAATCAAATACCTTGCTAAAAAAATCCTTTCATTTTTTCCTTCTTTTTTTAATATAGGCAGTCAGGTGAAAGGAAATAAAAAAAGCAAGCCACACACAATACATACAACTCAGCAATGTGTAATATTCTCATTGGTGTCCCAATTAAAAGTACTCCCTTGGAAGCAAACACTGATAAAAGACTGCAGGATGTAAACTGCGGTAAACTATTCATACATTGTATTTGACATGATAGTCACCACTTTGACATATGATTAGCAACAGGAAGGAAAAAAAAGGAAAGAGGGAAAGAAGGAAAGGAACAACTAACACATTTTTACAAAGTTCAATTATTTGAATAAGAAGACACAAATTGATGATTAGAGAGGGATTTAAAGCTGTACCAGAAAAGCCAACGGAGAAACGTGGTCACTAAAGAGTGTTTTCCTTGCTTGAAGAAAAAAAAAAAACCACAAATTCAATGTCTGACTTAAAAAATATTTTTTTCACAGCTGACTGAGTTTCCCAGTTTGGAAAAAGTGCAAAGAATTTAGACTTGAGAGATTGAACCTCAACTCAATTTCAATCCAACACAGAGCTTCTACTGAGACTAATATTTCTGCCAAGTTTAAATATTCTAAAAGACCTTAATCAAGCTTTCTTCTACTTCAGAGCATTCATAATCTGTTTTATTTACACAGACACTAAGAACTGTCTTCTAAAGTCTGGCTTGCAAAATATAAGAAAAGACCGTTAAAATGTTTCAATGTTTGTATAAGGAGGAAAGAAGCATGTTCAAGATCAAAACTGTCAGTTGTTAAAAGTCTTATTTTGTGAGTAGACACTTTAACTTCCAGAGTAAATACTCTGCATGACATGAATGTACTCTTTATCTCATATTGTACCTAAGTTCATGAAAACATTAGGTTTGCTGTGGATGAACCTCTTCTGTTCAGCTGTGACATCAATTAAGTTAGGCTGAGTGGGGCAACAGATTCTTAACTTGAGGTTAAAATGGTTGCAAAACATCCATTCAAAATAAAACTGGCAACATTAATGCAATCAGAGACTCCTTTTATTTAGTGCTTCTTTTGTTTTAACATGTAAAACCAATAAATGCAAAATAAGAAAATTGAAGTATTAACGAAAAACATATGGTATAATATTTGCTTGTGGCAGAAGTGATGCTTTATTAATCTCCTATTAGTCACTATTACCAGTATAACACATCTGTAAAATGACATGGATTTTGATGAAAAAGCATACCCTTAGAAATGAAATAACATGATAATTAGTCTGGATCAGAAAAAGTCACTGATCTAGTGAGATCAGTCTCCAACTATTCACCTCAGGATTCAACCTTCACAGTGCAAATAGTTTTATAGATACCCAAACTTACAGATACAATTACCTGAACATGTCACGATACTTAAGTATGAGCCTACTTTTTAATTTAAATCAGAAGAGGTTGAAATCTGGCCTTGGTCAAATAATTGCAAGAAGCCCTATGACTCAGTATCTTTCTGTTTCCTACCCTAACAAACTCCTTGCTGCAGCTTTCCACCTCACAACAGAAGTAACACGTAGGTAACGCTCCTCCACTGTCAGTGCAAACTGCTGCATGGAAGCACATAGTGTGCTTTAAACTCAAATCCATACAAACTACATTACACTGCTTCTGAGATTAATTGAATAATCTGTCATATGGCCCAAGAGATGAGAGGACACAGAGTGGTTAAAAATGCAGTTTAAGCAGGGACACCTTAACTGAAGTCCCCGTCTGTTTCTGCGGCAATCACTTGGCCATCATCCGCTTGTCTTTATGATCTAGTAATAGCTTTAGTTGACCATTATACACCATATGATAACTACATACAGCAAAATAATTTAAAAAATTATTATATTTTAGTATCAAATATATTGTTTACATATTCACTTACTATTTATGCTATGTAAATAACAATATACAAAATTATATAATTATACAATATACAAAAATTATATAATTTACATGAAAAACAATCAACGATACAATTAATATTATTTAATTAACATAATTAATATTAGATGATAATATTTATAGAAAATTATTTACACATGATGGAGAGATCCACAGAATAACCTCAGTCAAAAGGGACCCACAAGGACCATCAGGTCCAGCTCCTGGCCCTGAACAGGACACCCCTGTGCAGGAATCCCACCATGTGCCTGCAAGCATTATCCAAACGCTTCCTGAACTCTGTCAGGCTTGGTGCTGTGGCCACTTCCCTGGAGCGCTGTTCCAGTTCCCAACCACCCTCTGGAGAAAGAGCCTTTTCCTAATATCCAACCTAAACCTCCCCTGACACAGTCTATCGTGACATTTCCTCCCTCACCCTGGTCACCAGAGAGAGCAGATCACTGTCTGTCCCTCTGAATTCTCTTGTGAGGAGGCCACAATGAAGTCATCACCTCAGTCTCTTTTTCCCCAGGCTGAACGGACCAAGTGATCTCAACCTCCTCATATGTTCTTTCCCCTCCAGGCCCTTCACCATCATTCAAGTTACCAGTCACTAAAAATTATCTCTGATACATAAGGGAAGAACATCAATTAGTTGACACAACATCACCTGTTGTTAGTACTACTTTGCATAGCTTTTTCTCTTCAAAACTCTTTTGGCATGATGCAATATGTTTGATTAATAGTTGAGGGATTCAGCCCTGCAAGCAAATGTCATGCAACAAACCCTGCTAGAATGAGTCTCTAATTCAGATACAATAAAAGTAATATATTAGATATTGTGTGCAGTAAATAAGTTTCATTCTTCAAGGTGATGCATTGTATTTGTCCTAAGGTTTGATATGCAATAATGCAGTTACCAAAGCAAGTGCATATTATGATTTTCATACCGGTGCACTTCAACAAAGGGCTGTAATGCCACATGACACAACGTTCTATTTTAGTCCCACTTAAAAACTATGCATTAATTAATTACAATACATTTTAAAAACAGCTAAAAATATAACATCACTCAAGAGTAAAATCAATTACAGTCAATAAGCAAGAAATATTTCTACCAGTGTTAAAAAATATCTATTACCTCATGAAACACACTGCATACAGATATAAAATTCAGTGCAGTTATATACCAATGTGACATATATCTTTCATATATAGAGGAAATTATAATGCACAAGAGAGGGAGCCAGGAGTGAGTTATAAGTCTCTTGATAAACAAAGATTAATGTCACAGAGCTAAGCTAACATGTATTATAATCACATAAAAATAACAATAGTTCCTACTACTATGCTGTCTTTTATCTGTGAAGCTCAGAGCACTTCACAAGCACTAATTGAAACAACATCCCTGCAAGGTGGGTACATTTTATTGTCTGGGTTCTACAAATTGGAAAATGGAGGCACAAATAATTAAAACAGCTTGCCCCAGGTCTCAGGGCAAGCCATCAGCTAAACCAGAAACACAACTTTCAAATTGAAGTTCCCAGTTTTAATTCTTCTTTAATTCTATGCAGATAATAGTAATACAAATTAAAACTCCTAAAAAAACACATATTCTGCCTTTGAAATCAATAGCAATACTGCTGCTTTCATTGGTGGAAGTTCAACTGCATCACCAAAAAATACCAAAGCTATGCTAACATCTTAACACATAAGATGGATGATCTCCAGATGGCTCCTGAAAATCTCCTAAGAGGGAGACTCCATGACCTCCTTTTCCACTGCTTCAACTTATTCCAGTACTTCAACCTATCCCAGTGCTGTTTCTGGCGTTCTGAGGGAACTTCCAGTTGGTGCCCATTGTCTCTGGTCCTCTTACTGGGCAATGCCGAAAAGCGACTATCTCTGCCTTTTTTACAGTCTCTTTTAAGGAATTAAAAGGCAGTAATAAATTTGCCTCCTCAAGCCTGTGTTCTCCAGGCTAAGCAGTCCCAACTCTCTCAGCCTCGGCTCATTTTAACCACTTTTTTCCTGGGGAAATGGGTGCATGAATAATCTAAAACTCAAAACCGCAGAGGCAGAGGACTAGACCCTAAATCCAAGGATACAGGAATTAGGCATATAATATATTTTAGAAATAATTAAATGTCTGAACAATTCCAATTATCTGAATGTAAACTATTTAGATGATATCAAAGCAACTCCCACTATTTCCACCAATCATTAGATTATCCAATCTAACTTCCTCCAATATTTTACATGACAGCAGAGCAGCTGTCTACCACATATTATGCAGAAGATGTATTCTGTTTGGAGTATGGAACGGGTTATTATTATTTTATAGCCACTTTGAAGGAAGGCTCATAGAAATATTTATTTAAAAGGCTTCTAATGTTTTACTAATACAAACTTGGTTCTGCCTTCTCACAACCATATTTTCTTCATGTGTTTACTGCAAAAATGATAGAACATCTGAGAATATTTTCAATAAAGTTAAAAAGGAAGCCGTGTGTAATTTTTGGTTGAGTCATCCTTTATTTATCCTATGAAACAAAACTAATTATTCATACAACCCAGCTGCTGTCTTGAAGCACATGCATTAGTATACCAGTAAACATAGGGTACTTGGATTTTTTTCCCTAAATAAAATATTTTAGAAGTAGTTAAGACGAAAAACTGTCAGAAACATCTTACAGAAAATGATCATTGTAGCATAAAGGAAATGAGGGAAACAGGGGAGACTAAGGCACCTCTGCCTACAGAATCTTTTCCTATGGTCTAACATTGAGCTATTTCATCCTGATTATTCCAATCAGTTCTGATTATTTCAACTCCCACATGTCAAGCATCAGCAGTCCAGAGTATAATGGGAATAGCATAGACCTAAAAGCAAGACTCAGGACTAAAAAAAAAACCACCAAGCTATTTCTTCACTACAAGGAAAAGCATTTACTGTACTGGAAAACACAGAAGTGCCTGTGAATGGATATGCCCATTAAATCAGTTAGTCAGCAAGGTACCTTTCAAAAGAGCAACATGGAAAACATCTTCTCAGGTTTTACTTAACTTTCTGTTCAAAGGATGGATGTTGAGCCTCAGGGATCAGCTGGTGACATGAAAATCTATCTTCCAAATCACTTGGGTGTTTTTCAGTAATGAGTTCCCACTTCCCTATCCCTGAAAGGCATGGCAAATAGAGTCATAGATCAAAGCAGCACATAGCCGAGTGAGTACAGCTATGGAAGCTGAAATGGCAAGGGCTGCTGTGTGGTAATGAAAAAGGCCATCACTAAAGATTTACTCTAGAATTCAAAACTGTCACTTTCAATTTGAAACAAGGGATCCATTAGCTTAGTGCACTTTTTATTGTTATTGATTTGTAATCTTTTACTTTCTTTTAATTTCAAACTGTCATGGAATGCATAACTGTTTTTTACTTCACGGAATAAGCCTTGATCATTTTGCTTTCAAATAATTATTCTCAAACCACGGGTTTTTTTCCTGCACCAGCTTCTTAATGAGTTTCATTAATATAGGTTTCCATTTACCTTAATTATATTTTTGGCAGATTTGCTTTTAGCCACATCTCACCTTACCATGGCAGCATTTTGTCAAATCCTCTGGTTAAGCTGGAGTGGCCCTGAACAATACTTCTACTAAAGTGTGTGTGTGGGCAGGGGGCTTAAGTGCATGGACACTTTTCTCCATATTTGATAAAAAAAGCCAAACAACCTGCCATTCTCTCATCTAACTTAAGTAGGTTGCAAGGAAATGAGCTACTTTCTCCCTTGGTAAGGAGAAACTATTCAAAACAATACAACTAAGAGCAGCAGAGGAATTCCAGAACTGCAAGCCCCAAATATCAAAACTATGACAATAATCTGAGCCAAATGTCACACTGAATTGTATTTACACAGGACCCTAACAAACAGCAGCAACACTGATATTTGATTGACACCTTTGCCTCGGTGCACTCACCTCAGCAAAACAATATATATTTTTATCCCAGTCCAGTGACAGCCTCACATATACTCCTAAATTTCAATTAAAAACTAATATAAGGAGGTTAATCGTATAAATTAACTACATCCTTACAGACTTCACTGGATCAGGATCATCGTTCCCTGCAAGACTGAAGCCAATGGCACTACACCTTAATCTGAGAAATCAATTTAGCATTGCTGGAGATAAGAACATGGACATCTTAAATGGATTATGGCCATTCACTAGCATTAATAATAGTAGAATGATACGGATATAATCACAGAATCACAAAATGTGTCAGGTTGGAAGTGACCACAGTGGGTCATCTGGCCCAAACTCCCTGCTCAGGCAGGGTTATCCTAGAGCACACAGCACAGGATTGTGTCCAGACGGGTCCAGAATATCTTCAGTGAGGGGGACTCCACACCCTCTCTGGGCAATCTGCTCCAGTGCACAGGAAAGAGATTCTTCCTCATGTTCACTTGGAATTTCCTCTACATCAGTTTCTGCCCACTGCCTCTTGTCCTATTGCTTGGCATCACTGAGAACAGCCTCGTTCCACCCTCTTGACAACCTCCCTTCAGATAGATGTTGATGAGGCCCCCTCTCAGTCTTTTCTTCTTGAGGCTGAATGCGCCCAGTTCTCTCTGCCTTTCCTTGTAAGAAGGATGCTCTACTCCCTTTACCATCTTTGTCACCCTCCACTAGATCTGTTCCAGGAGCTCCATGTCTCTCTTGTCCTGAGGAGCCCAGAATGGGATACAGCACACCAGATGCACCTCACTGACGAGGGCTGGGTAGAGGGGCAGAATCACCTCCCATGACCTGCTGGAAATACTCTTCCTAATGCAGCCCAGGATCCCACCGGCCTTCGTGCCCACTGTCAGCTCATGGACAGCTTGTTTTCCACCAGGACCCCCAGGTCCTTCTCCACAGAGCTGCTTTCCAAGAGCTCAGCCCCCAGCCTGTGCTGGTGCCTGGGGCTATTCCCCGCCAGGTGCAGGACCCTGCACTTGCCTTTGCTGGATTTCAGATGGTTCTTCTCTGCCCATCTCTCCAGCCTGTTAAGGTCCTTCTGAAGGGCTGTACAGCCCTCTGGGAGATCGGTCACTCCTCCCAGCATTGTGTTGGCAGGGAACTCTGCCCCTTCCTCCAAGTCAGTGATGAATTAGTTAAACAATAGTGGGCCCAGAACTGAACCCTGGGGGACACCACCAGTGACAGGGCTCCAACCATACCCTGTGCTGTTGATTACAACCTTCCGGGATCTGCCACTCAGCCGGCTCTCAATCCACCTCACTGTCCACTCATGCAGCTCACACGTCCTGAGTTTGCCTACAAGGATGTTGTGAGAGACAGTGTCAACAGCTTTGCTGAAGCTTAGACCAACAATATCTGCTGCTCTCCCCTCATCCATCCAGGTAGTTGTTTCATTGTAGAAGGCAGTCAAATTTTATGATGATTTACCTTTAACGAATCTATGCTGACTACTCCCAATCACCTTCTTGTCATCCGTGTGGTTAGAGATGGCCTCCAGAATGAGCTGCTCCATCATTTGGTCCAGGGATTGAAGTCAGACTGACTGGTCAGTAGTTCCCTGGGTCCTCCTTCTTGCCATTTTTGAAGACTGTGGCAACGTTTGCTCATTTGCTTTCTTCCAGTCCTCAGACACCTCTCTTGATCAGCATGACCTTTCGAAGATGACCATAAGTGTCCCCATTACAGTTCTCTCAGCACTAATAGATGCATCCCATCAGGGCCCATGGACTTGTGGATGACAAATTTGCCTAGGTGTCCTCTAACCCAACCCTCTCTGACCAAGGGAAAGTCTAACATTCCTTTACTGTTCTAGGTAAGAGATTCCTGAGGGCTGATCTTGTCAATGAAGACCAGTGTAAAGAAGGCATTCAGTAACTGTGCCTTCACTGCATCCTTTGCCAGCAGGGCCCCCCCTCCATTTAGCAATGGGTCCACATTATCCTTCATTTTCCCTTTGTTACTGATGTATTTGAAGCAGCCCCTCTTGCTGTCCTTGACATCTTTGGCCTGATTTAATTCCAGATGGGTCTTGGCCTTATCTCATTTCTACTTTCTCTAAAAACCTTTCTATATTCATCATAGTGGCCCCATCATATTTCCAACTCCTGTGTATTTCCTGCTCCTACTTGAGGAATGACAGAAGTTCTACATTCATCCATGCAGGTTTCTTGCCCCTTTGCCCAGTTTCTTGCTTATCAGGATGCATTGTTCTTGAGCCCAGAGGAAGCTATCCTTGGATATCAACCAACTGTCTGGGACCCCTCTTCCCTGCACAACCTGTTTCCACGTGATTCTTCCAAGAAGATCCCTGAAGAGGCTAAAATTAGCTCTCCTGAAGTCCATGGTTGCAATCCTACTTGTTGCCCTGCTTCCTCCTCACCCTATAGTGAAGTCCACAATCTCGTGGTCACTACAGCTGAGGCTCTTCCCAACCTTTATATTATTAAATTCTGTTTACTTGACTTGTAAATATATTTTATAGTACGGTGATGCATGAATCTTTTTCCTTTAAAGCTAAACTAACAAACTAAACCCAAAAGTGTTTTGCAATATTGTAGCTCTTTCTGTATCATCACAATATGCCTGCAGCACTGCCTTTTAATTTGTCATGGCCAAATATCCAAACAGTTAAGCAGAACAGTTTGGTTTTTCTTCCCAAGTTCTCTTGTACTGGGTTTCCATAGCTGAAAGTACTTGGATACAGAAACTCCTGTAAAAAAAATGCAAAATACTTCATCTGCAGATAACTTAGTTGATCTCCAAATTCTGAAGTTCATGTACTTCCAATACACAGCTTTTATGTTGATAAGATAGATGCAACATGAAACCTAAAAAATTACCTTAAACCTGATGCTGACCACAAACAAGAGGTCTAGTTCAGATAGAATTTCTGGATTCCTGACCCTGAACAGCCATAAAAGTTCCCATCCCTGGAACTGTTCAAGGTCAGATTGGACGGGGTTCTGAGCAACATGATCTAGTTGAAGATATTCCTGCTCATTACAAGGTTGGACCAGATGTTCTTTAAAAGTCCCTTCAAACCCAAACCATTCTAGGATTCTATGAAACTCACTGACATACACCTTCAGACTTTAAATATTTCACTGTGTTCCTACCTTTTACCTTATTTAGACACTTAACTGAAATATGAATATTCAGGTTCACTTTATAATCCACAGAAGAGAGATACTTCCGCAGATCTCAAAAACCAATTTTATAAAATTAGTTCTCCTAAAGAAATATACCATTAAATGTTCCCCTCAAAAAAGGTAACAGTTATTTCTCTAAAGACTGTGATTCTATAAGTAAAAAAAAAAAGGAAAGTATTATAGAAATACCTGGTTTTGTCAAATAAGTAACATTTCTCTGTTGTAATATAACTCTTGTTCAATAGTATACTTTTAAAATTCTATTTGTAACAAATTTTCAATGATATTTAGGACTCAGGATGACTGCATTATTTCTATTTTTCTAGCATGAAAACTACTTCTGTAAAAACTCTAGCCAATTTTAGATCTTTAGACCATACCAAACTATCCTCTCATTATATTTACTTTCTTCATGCTCTCTCTCACTTCATTGTAATCTGTATTTTTAGATGAGGAACTATATTTGAGTATAGATATTTTAATGACAGCAGATCAAATACAATCAGCCACATAAGTTTTCTTTTTATTTGTTCTCTGGTAAGCTAGAATAATTGAGGTAGACAATCTTTCATGAAAATATTCCAATTAGGAGTTAAATGAGGACTGCTGAATTTTTGCACAGAGTTTTCTCATATGATTCATTTGATAAATTATTTTTTCTGTCTTTCATTTTCAGCACTTCCTTTAAACATATCTAAACCCCAAACAAAAGGAATCCTAGATTAAAAACAATCATTAGGAATGCACATTTTATAAATAACTGAGCCAATGAGGTGAAATGCATTATACAAAGAATTACTTTACAAAAATATGCATATTACCCTCTGATTTACCAGAAACCATAAAAAGAGTAAAATAAAAAATCCCATCTCAAAGCACTTCTGTGTTTTCTTCAAAGCTGAAAATTGAATTCATTTATGTGAAAAATTACAAAGGTACAACAAAGCAAGCAAGATGCCTCAAATTCTCCCAAATTAAAACTTTTTTCTCTGTCAAAACCCCAGACACAGGAAATGTCTGAGATCTCACTTAATCAGAAAACTGAAGATGAATCAAATGACAAAGCTGGCAAAAATCTCAGGCCTTGACACTTCAGTTCTAATCCAAAAGAGTTTAAGAAAAACCCAAAAACAAGTAAGTAATAACTGAGTAATTTATGCCTCTGTATCCTAAGGATGTTCAAATATCTTTTCATTTGTATGCCAAAGATATTTTAAAGCACATTCCAGAGCATAAGACCTAGTTTTAAGAGATTACTTGTCTATGTAAAATGGTACAGTTCAGCAACTCATATGCATTCACTGCTTATTAAATATACCCCTGATGATTCTCTCTAATGATTTCCATTGTCCAAATGTTCTTCTGAATCTCCTCACACTTTCTGCTCTTAATATCACAAACAGATTTTCCAGACATACATCCTCCACCAGTTAATAAACAGTAGTCAGCAAATTCCAGCACTCTAGTAAATAAAAATATTCTTTCAAAACCCTCAGATACTTGGCTAGTCTTGGACTCACACAACATTAAGTTCAGCATGGATTGCAGACATGGATCCTTCTCCCAAAATATGAGACTCATGTACCAGAACTTTTGATTCTATAGGCAGAGCAAACCTATGAAACACCTTCAAAGACATAGACCAGAAACTAAAATTCATACAGATTCATTAGAGTAGCTTAATTTTATGTGACATTACAGTTTCTGCTCACTAAGGAACCCCTTTTTGTGCCCTAGGCTTTTCTCCTACACAGATAACTACATTTTCCTAGCAGATGGCCTAAAATGAAATGTAACTTAGACTACTTGTTTCCAACTTGTATTTAATTTTCTTGCTGTTAATGGTCAGGACACTGTGCATTTCACTTCATTTAGACTTGATCCTGTGAAGCAGTTGACACCAGGTGCTTACATGTGCAGAAAAGATTTTTGGAAAGCATGTCAACAGTTGACAAGTCTGCTTTCTACAAACATTTTACAAATGTCTAAATGCCACCAGTACACAAGCAGATTTTATAGCATAGCTAGAGTCAACTGCACTGCATTCCTTTTTGGCAGATGAGCTGTTCCATGTGCATAAGTGGGCCTTCGTGGAGTGTATTTGACCATCATGACTCTGATTTCTATACCTGCAATTATTCGTCATTGCAATTAACACTAAAATTCATCCATGCAATCTTATCTGAATTCACTGGAATTCACAGCTCATTACAAATAATTTATAAAAGTTTGTTTGTGGGGAAAAAGCTCCTAAAACAAGAAATGACACCAAACTGACAAATATTCTTGTCATCATTCAAGAAATGTGGGCTACAAGGACATTTTTTGCTGCACAGAGGAATAACAGAACTAACACAGACATACAAGATAACCATTCTGGCAACTGCTTATGTTTTCTTGTTCCTTATTAAATGAAAAATTTCCACGTTAGCAATAAACCTTTTTTGCCTTCCCTTTCTGGCAATAATTCCAGCACTGGAAGAGAAATTCCTCTTCATGACACTGTAACTCTTGTGCGGACAAACACGGAGAAGGCAAGCATTGGCTCAAAGTCACAGATCCCAGGCCTGCTCTACAAAGACGTTGGTGTGAAATTAGCATTCAAGGAAGGACAGTTCATGTTAGGTAAAAGAATGGCACTAGTTTCATATGTTCATCTTACTTTCTCACGGGTCTTCTCAATTACTTCAGTCCTATACAACCTTATTCCTTAGGTACAGATCTGAGAGAGAAAAGAGTTCTTTTAAAAAGCAGCAATGCTAATGAGATGGACTCTTAGCAGCTATTACCACCTGCTCTTATGTAGCTTGCACATAAAAGGGGCTGGAATGTATTTTAGGATCAGAAAGCTCCGCTCTATATCTAATGCCTGTTCCTGCCTTGGTCTAGATTGTTCTTAAAAGTGTATTTTCTATTATTATATCCAAAATGGTTTTACCTAAACCAAGATGTTAGGCTTTGTCTACTTTCTTTAATGCATATATCCTGAAAATTGATTTGTTTCAGTTTCAGGAAGCTGTTTAGAAGTCTCCTTAATTTTAAAATACAAAATGTAAACGTAATGTGTATGTGTTTCTCTCATTACACAGTGTACAATTAAGGCATAAGCAAAATCATCAGACCTTAATATTTAACCAAGAGTCATTCTTTCAGTTCATTGTCTCCAGTAGATCTTTTTAAATAAATATACTGGATGTATGAATGTATTTGAGTAGCAACTGGCTCTAGCTAAAGATATTAATATAAATCTTTGGTTAGTGATAGCCAAGAGTTTCATTTAAAGGATAATCTTGCTTAGAAGTATTTCGTGTTTAAATTATTGTTACAAAAATAGCTAGTCATATATGACATATTATAACAAAACTAATTTCTTATCTTTGCATTGCTACTATTTTAAAGTATATTTAGTAACAGTTAATAAGTTTACTATTCAAAGTTATTAATGTTGTGTAAAACATATTTATAGTGATTAAGTTTCAGAGTAACTTAACTATCCATCAACTTGGATAGGTACCATGTCATGCAAGGCAAAGGGTGCTGTTTGCAGAAGAGGAATACCTGTATAAAAACACTCTAAGAGATAGAAGGTTGAATCATACTATTTCACCTGTCAGAGAGCTTTCTAAATACCATTTTCTGGGAAGGTAATAGACATGTCATCAGCACAACCATTACTTCTTGCTCTGTTTCAAGTTATCATGCAGTTTAGGAAGTTATTTCAAAAACTGCCCTGCTTTTGAAAAAAAAAAAAACCAAAAATACCTCTGAAATTTAGCATTTCTCATGCATCCATTAAACCTGACATGACAAAAGAAAAAATTTTTTCTGGAAAAACCCAAACCCATTTAATGTATGTTTAATTTCAGCATGGCTACTGAACAAAGCACTAAATTACGTGAATAAATTATCCCCAAAGCTCAACAGTGAGTCAAAATGTGAGTAAATGTTATGCAATCCTCAACTGGGCGTAGTCAATCTGTGTGAACAGTTGAATATCTTACCATAAAATACTATTGCGTAAAAGAGATTTTGGGGGTGAGCGTCATTTCAGTTGAGCTGAATAAACCAGTAGTTTATTTTTCAAGAGCAGGAGATAGCTACTTGATAATATATAATCAAATTTGGTAATAACTAATCAAAATGAACAAACAAGTAGTTTGCTGCTTGGTAGCAAACAAAGCAAGTTAATATTCTGTTAAGGTTTCCCCTTTAGGACCTCACAAGCTTACAAGTGCTGTAAGTATATCGAAGAAACTTAAGTCCATTTCTAATTTTGACTAATAAACTAAGAGATTAACAAGTTAAATGGTTGTTGCATTTGCTACCTTTTGAAAGTAATTCCATGAGAAGAAGAACTGAAAAAGTAGAGAGACATTTTTTGTTGATTCTAAACAAATTTTATGAGCCTTTAAAGTACTGAATCTGTAACTTAAGCATAGTAAGAAGTCAAGAAAATATTGCTGGATGGCACAATTTTGAAAACAACTTTTGAGATGCAAACTTGATATAACATCATGCTTCAAATAATGGCCTGAAAAGATGGCAGAGATGCTTCGGAGAAAATATTCTTTCTCCATTCATCTCAATGGAGCTGTTCACTTTAACAATCAGTTAGAATCAGTTTTAATAAATTTCTGGAGGAATATGATACAGAAGTCTCAAGCCTGTCTTCACATTTCACTGATGCTAAGAATAAGAACCTTGCAGAATGCACAGAAGCTCGTTTGCACTTAAAGTATTGCATTATCTGCAGCTTCAAATGGTGAGAGTTGCAAAGGCAGCTTCACTTGAGTAGAATAAATTTTGTGTAGGAAAGTCCTGAGGGAGCATAACTTAGTGCAGCTCTATTTCAGTAACTGCTTCAGAGAGCAGATTAACTATCTTCAGAAACTTGCCTAGTCTGGCTTACAAAAAACCACTACATCCACTCAGAATCTGGCATGCTGTCTAAACATCTGCCTTTTCTGATATCATAAGGGTATTGGTCGTTATTGAAATGTCAGCCCTTACAATGTGATTTTCTCTTAATTATTTTTAGCTACTCAGACCCCCTAAAACATTGAATTCAATCACCAAAAAATGAAATATGAGCATCATTATATTATAATACATAACAATATAGATTATATAATTTGCTGTCAAACCAGACCAGTGGGTGCATTTTAGTTCTTTTCATCTGAGCACATAAGTTTTCTTTATTAGTAGATATTCAATATGTCAAATAAAAAAATTTATTTTTCTGTTTGGAATAATTATAGATTTATACATTTGACCATTAAGTAAAAATAAGATTAAGTCAATAGGAAACTTCAAAAGCATATAGACAATCTCAACTGAGTCAACCAAGGTACGTGCAGTGGGGTTATTTCGTGAATAGGACTGTGAAGAAGTAGTTGAGGAATATTCAGAGTATGGTCCCCCACAGAACAGAATTGTAAGGAGTAGCGTGTACTTTACTTTTCATGTTTCTATGCTATTTTCTTGTTATTTGGATTTCAATGTTAAATTAGTACATTTACAAAACTGTATAGAATCATCAGGCATTGAAAGAAAACACAAGGGAATAGCTCTGAAAAGTTTGTGGAAGTTTACTTTCTTCCACCAAACCTGTTGGTTTCCTGCCAAACAATTAAAAAGCCACTGTTCAGTTGTAAACAAAACTTTTCAGACTAGAGAGGAAATGATCACCCTCTAGGTTCTTTGCTAGTCAGAGGAAAACTCAGAAATATACAGCTTCATAGCTCACTGATCCTAACACTGAGGTTATCTCTGAAATACGATCAACAGAAAGAGTATGACATCACAATCTGGATAAATAAATACAATCATATATCCTGGGCTTTCTTGAGGAGTGTATATTTCTCTTAAAAAAGGAGGGGTTTTATCTCTGTGGACATCTGTGTTGGCAGCCAGAAGAAAAGTCGAGACATTCTGAAATATTTTAAATAAACCAAAAGAGCAGTACCGAAAGGAAATATTCCACGTTCTTAGGGAGGTCTGCAGCCTCAGAGCCCTAAGTAACTGGTTCATGCCATTCCTGATTGTGCATTCACTCCATAGAAGTTTTATTAGAAAACTGGTTTGAGACTGCTTTCTTAGAATTCTCACTGGCACAGAAAGGCTCACAAATGCTATCTAATATATCATTTGTCTTTCGTTGAAATGAAAATTAATTAGATATAATGACCAAACTCACCAATCGTTTTGGAAAAGACAGATTGTTTGAAAAGAGCTTCACATCATTAGTAATGCTGACAAGTCCCACTCTTTTAGCACATTTTGTTATGCTGGGTTTATCTTTAAAGCACTACTCCAAGAATGAATCTTTTTTGCAAAATCTTGATTTTCATGCTTTTCTCAGGAACCAGATTTTAATGCTGCACATATAAAAAGGTGAAAGAAAACAAAAAACACCAAACCCCCACAGAGAATCCCCCCTAAAAAACCAAACAGCCAAACAACCAAAACAACCACAAAGCTTCTACTATCCAAATACTTAGAGATTCAGAAAATAAGGGAATGGAGGTTTTAGGATCTGATTCAGGGTTTTAAATGCTTTAAATTGTGATAATGTTCAATTGTGCTAATTCAGGAGCACAGACTGTGACGTTCTGCGTACTCAAATAACATCTAAAGAATAAAATGTTATCTTTTGCCAGGAAGGAGTTCTTGAAATAGTTTAATATATATTCTGACATGTTTAATTACTGAAATATTTTGCCACTGTACCTCTAGAATCAACAGTGGTTTTTAGCATATATTATCACAAAGAACATAGTTTACAGTAGCTTATTTTTCAGCAGTGACTAATTCCTATTACTCTAAGTAAGCTTCATTAAACTAATTGACTTAGCTGGAACCACTCACAGTAGTTAAGGTTCGCAGAACTGCAAGAATTAGCTGTACTGCAAAAGTTGAGAATAACACAAGTATTTCTGCCTATAGTTAATAAACCTAGTGAGTTATTTGATTTATGATGTATCAAACAAATAAATTAGCTTAAATACTATAACTAGCACAGCTTTTATAATGACAGCTCATACAGAAAAAGAATATCAAGATTTATATTTTCTGAGCTTTCTGGAAGAAAACAGTAAGTGTATTTGTGACAATTCCATTTTCTTACTTAAAACTACCAACAAAACAGGTGTATTTCTACCCAGAGCCATTAGTAACAAGGAAGGATGGCCTTGTACTTGTGGTAAAGTCATAAAACTCCTCCACATCTCTGTTTCAGACTACTCATGGAAACTTAGGCAAGTGACTTCATTGTACGGGGCCTCAGTTTCCTCAAATCCTCCATGTGAAAACTGGAATTTGCCTCTGCAAGAATTTTGCTGGGTTTGTGCAGTTGAACATTACAGAGCAACATCAATATAACACAGCTGCTCAATATATGTACTCTAAATACAAAATTGGGTGTTCAAAAGGTCTAAGAAACTAGTAGTTCAAATGTAATAAATAATAAATTATCATAAATAATAAAATAAAATAAATATACAACCATTAAGGCGTGTCTACTCAAGTTTTGTCTCAGTTATTTCTGAGTAAACAGATGTAACAGTATTTTATTAAATCATAACTTCATTATGAGGATAGATTTACTAACATTGGGCCACACACTCCAGTATGAAGTAGGAAAGAAATCACAGAAATGTCAGCCCCTTCACAGATAAGCCAGCTTCTCTGAATAGATTTTCTTTCAAGGTTTAATTTTAACTACCATTAAACCAGGCTTCAGATTTTCCATCAAAATTCACAACTTTGACATCATCATTTGCTCATGTAGTTGTAAACACAAAATGGATATCACAGTTACAGGATGAGACAAACCTTGACACTGTTCAAAGTGGTCTGCCTTGCATGAGGATAAATAGGAGATGTCAACCAAAATTCAGAAAAGCCCATCTCTGATTCTTCATTAAAGGAATATCCTTGACAATAATCAGTTTCTAAAGAAATGTCATCCCAACTTAGTGACAATGCCCCTGCCATCTGCTACTTTCATTTTTCAGGACTTGTGAGTGCCATCAGTAGGAAATCACCTTTCTTTGTTTGCCATAACTGTTTTATATCCTCTGTATGTCCCTTTATGCCTCCTTTTTCTTGTATGACTAATTTATGATCTATCTCCTTCACAGGCAGCTCCAGCCTCATTAAAACTGACTCCCGTTGCCTTGGCTGAGTGTGGCTTCAACAGGAAAGCAACATCTGAGTGCACTGGTTGACCTGAAACTTACTCTTTAACTCCAGCCCAATCAGCTGTCAGAATTTTATCAAAAATGAGACATACTGTAAAAAGGGAAAGCTTTATCCACACTATTTAATTAGATATGTTTTAATAAAGACATGACCTACTGCCTCTCTTCCCACCTGCAAGCACTATAATTACAGTTTCTCTAACAGAACAGCAAGCTATTTTTGTTCTCTTGCCATTTTAAAAAATTGAATACAATTCTTCAGGAACTTGAGAAGTGAAAAAGGAAAATATGTCAATCCTAGTACTACGATAAATCTCTGGGGTTTTTGCGGATGCACTGTTTAACACTTAAAACAGTAAACAAACAAAGATAGCAGGTATTCTAGAAGTTCTAGTTGGCACCGTGGTCTTCCCCTCTAGTCGGTAGGAACATTTGTTGTGTAGAAGCATTGAAAATCAACACACATTTGTTTATTTAGCCATATATGGGTACTCAAAGTCTTTAGCATCGAAACCATTTGGACTTTCACAAGTTGTAAACACCTAATGCCTCTTATGTCAACACATGTGTAAAAAGAAAAAAATCATACACATGATTCACTGATGTTTTTAGATATTAATCTGTGTGTATGGATCTGTTTGAACTGACAAAATAACTACCATAAAACCTCTAAATGAATATGAATTTTATTTAAATGGAGGCAACCCCAACTACCTTATTTTGTAGTGTTTCTATTCTAGGAGATAACTACCAATGAATAACATTAAGAAAATGTAAAATGTTGCAAAACTCATGTTCTGACTTTGAAAATGATAAAAGAAATAAATTCTCAAAATTGATTTAGTTTACAAAATTCAACACAGGCTTGATAAATCCTTAAAATGCCACATTGGGAGAATAATCCACTCACAAACACACACAAAGCAAAATGAATGAGCAACCTTGTAGTAGTGCGGATTTCA